>JAGMWU010001398.1:0-13687 GCA_018697195.1 Certhia americana | reverse complement strand
AGCACTGAATATGAAACCTAAACCTACCCACTAAAACAGAACAAGAGTTTAAAAATATAAAAGCTAAAACTTAAAGCATCAGTGTCACCTGTCACCTACAGCTCAAAAATAACATCCTTTCCCTTTGCAGTATTGCCTCCACAATCAGAACAAGCAAAGGGATGGAGGAGGCTGGAAGAGTGTGAGCTGACAGGAAGGGTTTCAGTTTGCTCGAGCTCTGAGGATAACAAGGAAGATGTACTGCTCATTTCAGTGCAGGGCCACTCTGAAATGAGCTGGGCCACTTAATTAATGAACATATTTGAAACAAGGAATGGAGGAATAAAAACCACTGAGAGGTGCAATTATTTTGACAGATGCTGCAAGTAAGGTCCTGTAATTCCTCACAGAAGGATTGTGCAGACCTAATTGTGATGCAGTGACTCCACAAACAGGCTCCTCTGGAGACTCCTTGGCTTTGGAGGGAATTGGTCCTTCATTGAAGCTTCATTCAGGGCCTTCTGAGACCCCACAAAAGCTGAAGACTGTTGTTTTATAAGATAATATAGAAAACTGGGTGAGAGTTACCAGTGCAGTTTGGATTAGTGAGCTTGAGACAGGATCTTGGCACCCTGGCCTTGAGCTCCTGGTTGTGCTGCTGTTGAACCCATGAAAGGCACATCCAGACAGGCACAAACATGGCCTAAACCCTGGGATACCTTCATGATATCATGGTCTGACAAATGGCCAAGGGCAAGGGCTTGTGAACGTTTTAGTCAGAGGTGCTCACTGAAATTCTTTAACTCTGCCCCTGCAAACTGAGAGCAGCACATCTGGAGAGCCAAACTCCTCCTCAAAACACTTATCTGTGATTTATGTCACCTTTAGCTTTTAATCTTCCTCATAAGTTCAAAACACAGAGTTTTCTCTTTTTTTTCAGAGTACCCTAGGTAGTCACACAAAGTTCAGAATAAACCTTCAGACTCCCTGAATCCCAGCTGCTCTGAGATTCTTGCTTTAAACTCAAAGCCAGGCTTGCTTTGTGCAAGTGTAAATCTCGGAGTTGTGGAGTCTTAGAAGTCAGGGCTCAAACTTTCTTAAGCAGTTTGCTATTTGAGGATGAATACAGAGAGAAGTGCTCATTTCAAGTGAGGTCTGATTTCGTTTGGAAATTAAATCTATTTACACAAGCTCTTTGCAGCTTAACAGCTGTGGGTAAACCTCCTGTAACCCCACATGGCATTATCAGTTCTGTTTGAGAAGGCACTGAAAGCTGAAAACTCACATTTTCTAATTTCAGAGACTTGTTTACTTTCTCATTTGATAGCATCCTTTCTCTTCTGATGCTCCATTTCTTCCGATTCTAGTTGCAAATGACTCCTCCATCACTCCAGGACTATCAAATATTGCAAAAGATGAATTACATGGAAATAGATGTTTGGTACTTTGTTAATGCTACTCAGCAGCAACAATCCAAAAAGCATTATAAAGTCTCTAAAAGCCACTCAGAAAAAGAGATAACATTAATTTAATTTATTTTAGTGATGCTGTTAGTGTCATCCTTTAAATGTCACACAGCATTTTCCCTTCTTTTAAAGGCAATTGAGGATCTAACTGAAATTCTGGTATCCATTCTGCCACAACTGTTGATTTAACTTGAAAGTGTGAGTGTTTTTATGGTGAAGAAAATGTCACAACAGAAACATCCAGAGCTGAAGGATTTGAAAGCACAGCATGGCACTGCAAACTGGAACTGGGATTAGGGTCAGACCTACTCTAGGATTACACTGGGAGATGCCTTTGCTGAGACATTTGAGGGTGTTTTTGACATTTTTAAAGAATTCTGTTGTCCCAGTTGAAGTAAAGAGCTTTTTGTGGTAAGATTTTTAAGATACTGTGATGTTCATGCCTATGATGATTTTTTAATAGGAGGAAGAGGGTGGAGAGTCTTTGCTGACTGAACACACTTGTCCATGGAACGTGCTGTGAAATATCGGGATGAACAGACTGAGATCAAGGAGAGCCTCTGCTTTGAAAGGTTAATTGACAATAAAGTGGAGACTGGGCCCTCAGCAGCCCCAGACTGCACAGCCACAACTCAGCTCTCCAGCTTGTTTTCCTGCAATTCCTGTTGGTGCAGCCACTATGAGTAACCTGGGGCAGCATCTCTTTTCCTGCCTTTTCACAGCACTGATTAATGCCAGCTCAGGGCTTTGCACTGCCTTTTCCATTCCACTGACAGGCCCTGATTCAGATTTGTCCCTGCAGACAGAAACTGCATCTTTCACAGCAGAAAATGGCACAGAGGAATACTGGTTCTTCTAAATGTATCCCTGATATTGATGTATGGCCATTTTTACCACTGAGTATCCACTGGGAACAGAAGAACACTGCACAGAGTTCTGTTGACTTCAGCTGGATGTGTGAACAGCTCAGAACAAAGGACTTTCTCCCAGAAATCTCCCCTATGTCAAAAGAAACATCTTTCAATGGTAACCTGAAGAAGTACAGCCACTGTATTAAGACATCATCATTAAAAAGTACTTAGGATAGATTTCCACAGCAGCCCTTTCTCACAGAGCAGTCCCAGATGAAATGAAAGGACTGTGGTTCTCTGACTGTGCACTGGTGTTCCACAGCTGAGTGTTTCAAGCCCCTTCACCTTAAAATCTTTCTTCAGTGACACAAAGTCAGTACAAACACAAAAGAAATTACTGATAGGTTTGTAATTAGCCAAACGAAGAACGACAGGTTAAGGACATCCCCCTTCCCCCCCCAACTCCCCATCAGCTGCTGATGCAAACAAGCACTTCATGATATTTGAAGCATTTTCAGAAAAAAAAAAAAAATCATTCACTAAACATGGGAAAAGCTCTTCAGAAAGAGCTTGTACAAAATAAAATATTTATTTACTAATTCTCAGACACCTGCTGCTGGGAAGCGACAGATTTGCAGCATCCCCAAGGAAGCAAACACACTGTGGTGCCATGACAGAGACCTAATTATGTCCTTTTTCATCCACAATTAACCTTACAGATTAAACAGGAAGGTATCTAGCACAAAAGGGCTGCTGAAAGACAAGGGTAAAACACGGCCAGAAAAGTCTCCTTTCATTGCAGTGCTTCTGTGAGCAAAGAAGGAAATCAGGAAACCAAATCTGAGCCTCTTTCTGTCTGCCCTGTTAGCATGACACATCAGCTGAGTGGTCACAAATGGGAAATTCAGTTTATACCGGCAGGCAGGGATTTGGGCACACACTTGTTAACACACACTGCAATTTCAAAGCAAAGTTTTAGCAGCTTAGAGGAGAGGGAAATAAAAAGAAGTGGAGAATATGTTGCTGTAGAAGCAGAGCACTTAGAGAACTTCTGTCAGAGGCAAAGTGTGGAAATAAACAAATTCTTGTAGACACTGCCCTCATGCTGCCTTTTAATTGAACTACATAGATCAAGGAGTGCCGCAGGGAAGGGAGAAACAAACCAGTGAGGAATTTAAATGAGTTTTGGGAAGGAATTGGGAAAGTCACCATCAAGCCAGGTCCCAGCTGTAAATACCAAGGACCAGAGGACCACGATACACTGGATTTTCACATCTCAGAGCAGCCCTCACAGCCACTGGAGCAGTCAGCCCCCTCAAGCCAGACCCCAGAGCCTTCACTCCTTTCTCCTGTGCTGTGGGTGCTGTTATGGATCCCTCCTGCTCCAGCCCCTGCTGCTGCCCCATCTCTGTGTGTGGATAACCCCTCACATGGAACTCCAGCCAGCCTTCCCCAGGATGTCTGGCTCCTACACGAGCCCCTGAGCCCTTCTTGTTTGGGACTGATAATCCTCCTAGGCCCAAACACATGCTCTTGAAAGGCTCTGACTGCAAAGGAGGCTGTGGGCCCCCAGGAAAAAAATCATTTGGTTATAGACAGGCACTTGTCAGGATTTTACCCATGATGAATGACCTAAAACCCAAATAAACCTCTTTACTTGCCCAATACCATGAGGCCTGAGATTTAATTGGAGATCCCAGATGTTACCAGATAATATATAACTACAATGATCATCTTCTGATTAGACCAAAACCCAAAAAGCAACAATTGAGTGCCACTGAAGTTAGTGGGAGTTTTGCCAGCAACTCCAAGCTGGCAGGATTTCACCCAACATTTCTTTCACAGCAGATTTAATTAGTGGTCGGTAATGAGGCACTCTTAAAATTCTCCACTTCTGGGGAAAGAGAAACATGATTAGATTAGAGTGTACAGTTATAATTCACAAATAGGATTGCTAGAACTAGTTTTTCCCCTGCTTTTTTTCTCCTTCTTTGCCAGGAATAACACAATTAAACTCAGCGTCTCCACACGCAATTGAGTGAGGAATGGCTGAGGTGAGGTGGTGGTGAGAAAAGCTGCTGCAGGATCCTGACCTGGGGGCCAGGTTTAGGGGTCCCATCTCAGATTTGAGGGAATCCTGATTAATTCACTTATGGTATTTCAGAGAAGGTTGCAAATTAACCACAAATCACCCCAAATGATGACATTAGATGGAAAACAAACCAAGAGGAAATTAAGCAAAAAGTGAACCACCTTTTCCACCAGGTTAATGGACACAGACTCCTCACAGGAGTGTCCTCAGTGTTGTGTCCCAGCGCTGCTTTCTTGGACCAAAGCAGGGACTGGCTGAGCCTTGATGTGAATATTTGAGCTCTATATTTATTTATCAAAGCTCTGAATTCCCACTGGATTTACTGGGTCAGCCAGAGCTCTCCTCTGAGCACCTCCAGGCACTACAAACTGAGGAGAGAGCAGCAGCACCCTTGTTTTCTGTCACTGGGCTGAAAACACATCCCAGAGGAGCTGTTCCGTGGGAGATACAGCAGTGGCTGTTCCAGAAAAAGGATTCTGCTGAGAATCCATGCAGGAATGTCCAAGGGCTGGGGGATGGATAAGTAACAGCAGAGTGGGGGGGAATGGCTGGTATGAAAATTGCTCTTGAGAGAAGCTCAGCAAAAAGGTTGCACACATGGGGTGATGAACAGAAGAAGTTCAGAAATCTGGCATGTAATTTTCATATTTCTTGGGGAAAAAAAGCCCCAAACAAGCAGAACAAGTTTGTTCATGTTTGAGAATTCCTTAGGAAGCTGTTTCTTTGATTTTCTAAGCAAAAATTTTCTTGGTCATCTCAAACTCCTCCAATATTTCAGGTCAGAAAAGAACAAAGGCTGGAATCTGAGCCAAACAAAGCGCTGTGGCATAAACCCAAAGTCAGACCTGAGCTTTAATAATGGCTGGAAATATGGATTTTGTTTCCATTTGCTTCCCTGAGTAAACGCTCCCTGGTTTTCATTAACATTTGGAAGAAATCATGCCGACTCCAAATCGGTGAGAAGGGAAGCCAGTAAATGTAACATGGATTATGGGATCACTGTCTGGATTAAGCTGGCCAGAGAATGGCTACAACCTTCACTTTCACAAAGCACAGGAGCGTCCAATTGTGGATGCAAATGACTGGACAGCATGGTTACAGCTGTACTATTATATCCAGGATTTTTTTCTCTTTCCCTTCCCAGAGGATTACTCCTTTTGCTTGGAATAACAAGCAATAAAAATGAGCAGGCTGTAAAACCCAATGATCTGGATGAAATTAGCTCCAACCTGCTTCAAACAGCAGATGTCCATGATCCTGGTCAGACCATGGCCAGAAGCTTGCTGCATTCCCAGGAAGGACAGACACAGATTTCCACAGGATGAAGAAGGATGACTGCACATGTAACTGACTTTCCTTAGTTCAAATCCACATTTTAATATTGTTCCTGCCCTTCAAACCTCCTTTGTGTGGAAAGGTGGTATTTGTTTCACTACACGGCCTGGAAGTATTGAGTTTCTGACCTGCCTTTGCTCAGTTAGCACCAAAATGAGCAATTACATTCAGCAGAACTGTAAGATCAAATGTCACAAATAATCTGGTGCCTTCATACTGCCCTGGAGGGATCCCATTTTCATCCATATCAAGGTATAATTGTGCATATCTAACAATGTCACCTCCATGGGGAAAAAGTCAACCTTGCATTTTACACACAAGTTGAGATGCTGAGGAAAACTTCTGTCACTGTTGGCTGTTTCACACAACCAGGCTCCCAAAAAATTTACTTGCATCGGTTATTGGCATCAACTGGGATCTCATAAAACCTCAGAATAGTGGCTGACTTTGCATAAGCCTTTCCCTGCTTAGAAAGTACCTATCAAGAGTAAGTTTGCAATGAATAGATTCATCTCACTTCTCCAAAATGCTCTTGGAAATGTGTCACCTTCAGGAAACAAGGTGAGGCTTTGGGCTTCAAGCCTGAGGAGCAAATGTTATTCAAGTATTTCATGTTGTCACTATCAAGAGGCACTCTGGTACAGAGCATTCCTTGAATTCTCGACAGCAATGGTAAATTTGGGGATTCAATCCCATCAGATCATTCAGGGCAAACAGAAGCAGACTTCTGAAACAGCTCCCCACCTGTACACAAAGTTTATTCCTGTATAAAACCAATACATATTTGTAAAGCTCACTGGGGGAATGCTGAATCTGGACACCTGGAGGTGTTCCAGCCTTTCCCAGAGCCTGGCTCTCCCCAAGGAGCTGCACACACAACTGCAGAGATCTGATAACATTATATCACAGAACTGTGCTCTGTCACTGTCTGACCAGGCTGGAACACCCCGAGGGAGTGAATCTCTGCAGAGGAGCAGAGATTCAAATTTTAAAATCAAAATTAAGTGCTGCTGGGGTGCCGGCCTCTCCTCAGGCTCCAGGTCTGAGAACAAAGATGTTTCCCTCCAGCAGCAGGGCAGGGAGTCTGAAACTTGAACAATTGCTTCTTTTTTTTCCTCAGGACTTTTCATTCCAGTGTAAGAGCTTGCCTCTCCTTCCAATTATTTTAACCCCTCGGAGAGCAATCACCTCTTCTAATGGAAGTGATGCCAAAACTCCTGGGAGCACCAGCATGGCCCTAAAGAATATAAATCCTTCTCCCACTTTCTCTCTTAATCTCCACTAAATCCCCTTACATTATACTGAATTAGATAACAGGGAGGGCATTAATATTTCCTCAGATAAGAAATAAGCTGCCCTCAGTTAAACAACCCCTATTATTTATATCCGTGTGAGCAACAACCTCGAATTAGAAGTTGCTGAATACCCTGGCTGTTTTCTTTTCTTTTTCTTTTCTTTTTTTTCTTTCTTTTTTCCTTTTTTTTTTTTTTTTTTTAATTCTTTATTTTTCATTATTTTTAAATATGGTGGCACATTTAGAAAAGAAAAAAAAAACAAACCAAAAACAAAAAAACCAAACTTCTGAGGCTGGGGACAGAAGTTATTAAAATAATGGGAAAAGCCTGATGGAACAAAGCTGATTCAGAACATGGATTGAGGAATATTATGTAACTATCAAACGTTTCCCAAAAGCAAGTGAATAGTGCCCTGAATCTGTGGACACGACATCACTGCCTCCTAAGAACTTAATTCCCACAGATCCATTGTATCTTATGATTATTTACAGGGGAGGCACTGGGTGAGATTGTCTCCAAAGCACACTCACAGTGCAGCCATTAGGCTTAGGAAGAGCTGCTGCCTGCCAGGGCTTCAAGAATTGGGTTTCTGGGCTTCTCTTTTATTATCTGTGCTCCAAGATGTGAATCCCCATTGAATCCACCCATGGGGGAATTGGCTGCTGGAGATGGCTTGGCTTTTTTCAGCAGCATTCCCCTCTCAGGAGAGACTTTCTGAACCAAGGTGGAGAAGGATCTTGAAATATTTTGTCCAAGCCACAGATGGAAACATTAAGAACCTAATTAGAAAAGTCTTCTTGTCCTGACAGGTTAATCTGAATGGTAACTATAGGTGACTCAGCCCCAGGTAAGACAAAATTCACATAGCAATTCAGCAGGAGCAGTTGATTAAAGAATTACCAATTGACCCCCATGAATCTGCATTCCTGAGGTCCAGCTCTAATTTCTCAGCAGTTAACTTAATGGCCAGCTGGTGATTCAACAGAATATTCCTTCACCATCAGTAAACACATAAAGCAGGAGTTAGGAGGAAATTGTGATACCTATTGGAATTAGCAGGATCTGGGCAAACTACCTGTAATCATTTCTTTGATGGATGAGACTTTCCCCCCTTGGCAGACAGCACACATTGTAATTCTTCTGAATGTGCTTATTATTTTAAATTGTTTGTTCTATCATTGTCTCAGCAAATGAAGGGAAATGGGTTTTCAGGAACATATACCTTTGGTTATCCAAACTGCTTGTTTAGCCTCAAATAGGGCATGTTTTTTCTGTCCCTGAACAGAAATCTATTCTTCCCCTGCAATATTTTTAAGTGTTTCCTTGCAAAACAAACAATTCTGAAAATAAGAATAAAGAGGAATTAGTAATGAGGAAAGCAAGGGTTTTCCACTCAGATTTTTGTACACTGTTATTTCTGTGGGGGCTACAGTGGGGAGTCCTCTGACTTGTTTATTCTAAAATAAAACTATGAATTGGATCCACCACTCTCAGTCCATCCCACATATCCAGATTTCCTTCAAGGGAATGAACCTGTAACTCCCTGTTCCCCTGCAATTTCCATACACTGGATATAAATCCAGCTGCAAAGACTTCACAGAGTCAGGCAGGGAGATCACATTAACTATTTACATCTCCAGTGTTTAAGCCACAAAAATCCCTGCAGGTCTGATGATGAGCTCAGCTCTGGCTCCAAGCACCACCAGCACCTTGTCAGAGGAGCAGAGGGAAGGTATTTTCCCTCTCCCCTCCCAAATTCTCCCTCTCCCCTCCCCGGCCATGAGTCCCTGTTTGTGCCAGCCCTGGAGGAGGTTTTTGTGTGCTCAAGTGAAGAAATAGCCTGACAGACTGCTGCCCGTGTCTAATCCTGCAAATCAGCACCAATAATCATCTTAGCTCTCCAGCAGATCTATTTTTAATGAGTGCCACCCCCCAGCTGCCTTTGGGCTCCCCGTTCCAGATGTGAGGCCATTGGCTGCTGGCTAATACTGGACTTTCACTGGGAATCTGTAATCCCTCAGGATTATTCAGTGAGATGCTTCCCTCTTCTTTTTACATAACCAAGGGGACCTTTCTTATTTATCATCACAATGGAGTGGCTTCTAAATTCAGGCCACAAAAGCTGTTCTCTAAACTGACCCTCTGTACACTGATATTTATCCATTTATAAATACAATATACTCAACTTGGATGAATAGGCTCCTGATTCTAATGCTTCCAGCTTTTCAGTTATTGTTACAATTAAATCTCAAATAATAATATATTTATTATTTCTTTCACTAGATTCAAACTTTCCCTGGGGGTAAATAAAGCCCAGCTTTTACCCTCAGCCCAAACCTTATATAACTCTTCAGGATATGATTCATGCTACAACTGCATTGGGTGACAACTGCATTTTGAAAGACACACACACAAACATTGATTTGTCTGCCAGCATCTCAATTTTATTTGAAACACATAAACTCTCACTGCCTTCCTTTGGCTGCAGGAAGAAATCTGTCAATGTTTTTAAAGTTCAGTATGAAATACCTCCGTTGCCACAAGAACTGAGTGGGAAGATTTTTCCTGTTCCCTGAAGAGCTGGAAGATTTTGGAAGTGTTTCATGTTGTGCATCAGGACAATCCATCAACACTTTGAAATTCCTCGAGGAAGAGAAATTCAGATTTCTTGTCATCGGTTCTGTGCGGCCGAAAAGTTTCATTCTTGAATTTGAAAACGTTTTGTTCCTACGTGAAGGGTCTCATTTTTGAGATGGAGACACCTGAAATACTGAAATGAAGAAAAGATCACTTTCTAGAAAACCCACCAATTTTCTTATTTTGATAATTTTTAAAATATAATTTTTAAAATTCTTTTAAAAGTTTATAATTTCTTGCAGGCAAAATCTGACTCATTTCAGGTATGAATTTCTCAGGATGACTATTTCTTTGGGAATCAGTAGGTTTGTGGACTCAGTTACCTGGATTAGAGTGTCCAAATTAAAATGGATCATTGAGGAGGAGCCAGTGAGAACTCCTAGACCTTGGTGTGGTGTCCCCAGGGCAGGGCCTGGGGGAGGGCAGGGAGCAGTGGAGGACAGCTGGCTGATATCTGCTTACTGAAAATCTGCCCAGAAATCTTAAAAATATTAAATAATTCTCATGGTTTAATTAAGGGAAATGCTGCTGCATTATTTTATTTTAAGGAATTTGGAAGTTTACAGAAACAAAAGTTGCCTTGATTTTGACTATAATGTTTTTGGCTCATCCTGCTACTCTTTAAAATCCCAGTGCAAATAAAATGGGATCTTTGCTTCACAACCATTCTAGAAGAAAACATGTTCTTAAAACACCCACTCAGTGGATGGTCAGAGGTGTAAACTCAGGCATTTCCAACCAGAGCATTAATGAAATATGAGTGTGTTTGACTCCTGGAATTGCAAACAAAAGCATTTCTAAGATTTCTTGACTACACCTGTACTACACCTGCCCATCACAAATTCCTGCTCATCACAAATTCCTGCCCATTCTGTCCTGCCCATAACAAATTCCTCCCCATTCTGTCCTGCCCAGTGTCCCTGACGTGCCCCTCCTGTTGTTGCCAGCCCCAGAGAAGAGCCTGACCCTGCCCTGCCTCTCCAGAGCTGCTGTGAAAGCTTCAGAGCTCAACCCACAGCAGCTGGAGCACATGGGCTGACAGGGAATGCAAAAACGGGTTTCCAAGGAAACAAGAAAATCCAAAAAATGCCATATTGCTTGATGGAAATATTTAATTAAGCAATCGAATAACTTTCCCTAGATTTAATTTGGTCTCAATAACAATATTTTTTTTTAATGTTGACTCTGAGTAGAAAAAAACCCCTTTTATCCACATTTTAAAAACTACATCACAAATAGTTCATAGGACTTGGGCAAAAGTACAGCAAAGGTTGCTGGAGATGGATCTTTGATATCTTGACCTTTCAGACCAATAGTTCATCTCTTAAATTAAAATATATTTTTTATATATATAAATTCTGTGGTTCAGTTTAAGGGTTCAGGTTTTACCATTACAATGTTTTAATGACTGCAGGGGGTTTCAGACCTATGGCCAGGTGCCACAAAGCTAAATCCAGTTGAACTGCTCCATGGGCTTTGTCCTTGATCATCTCCTGGTGACAGAGTTGGGGGTTTTAAGTGTTTTTTTTTAAGAGAAAACCCATTTGGTTAACTTTGAAAAGCCAAGTAAAGCATTCTCCCATGATTTGTATTCCATGTTATTTGACCAAAGGCTGGAATAAACAATTAGGAGATGCAGCAAGGGGGGATGATGTGCAGGCAGTGCCTGCTTGGGAAGGGCTGGGAGCACACAACACCTGTGAGGAGCTGTCTGAACCAGCCTTCACACACAGCAGCCTTTGTTGCTTCAGCACAATCCCTCGTGCAGGAGTTGCTACATTGCTATAATGTGAGTTAAAATGAGAAATAGCCATAAACAACTGCTCCACCACCAGCCAGCCTGGCTTTGATGAGCTCCTGGGTGTGTTGCAATGAAGGAGCTGCCATCTGCTGCCGAGCTCTTGCCCTTTCCATCTCCTGTGCTCCTGCCAACCACCTCCAAAACCCAAGAAAATCCATGGAAGGACTGGGAGATGGAGCAGGACCAAGCAGAGCTCAGTGGAAGCTGTCCCATGGTGACACCCAGGAGTCACTCAGAGCCACCCACCCACTCCCACCTAAATAAATGAATGTTCTTGGAGAGGCTCTGCCTGAGGAGCCAGCCCACAAACATCTGTGCCATTGGCCACATTTCCCCCTCCAAAGGATTGTGGTGATGTGGGTCAGACTGAGAGAGAACTGATGGGCTCACTGGGCTCCAAGGGGGTGAGAAAACTCTCACTGGAAATTCACACTAGGAAACAGGAAGAAACACAGCCCCAGTTGTTGGACACATTGGTGTGCTTCTGTCAACTTGCTGCTTTTTAAATAATGAGAGAGAAACTGTAAGGGATCTATCAGCTTTTCTTCTGGCGGTTTCTGGCTATGCTGTTATAAAGATAATGGCTTTGGAGAATGCATAACATTTCCTGACCTTCCCAGTCAGGCTCCAACCCTGAAACTCATGGGTATGAGCAGCAAAGAGCATCCCAGACCAGTTTGTTGGCCAAAGATTTTCTCCAGGGTTTTGGTTCAGCCTCAAACATTCAGTCTGGATCCTGGTATTTTCTTTTACCATCAACTTTTGTCAATAACAGACCTCAGAATATAATCAGGGGCATTCTGTTGTAGGAAAATAAAATCAGCCAAGAGGAAATCCTTGGCTAATGGCCTTTTAAAACTCCCCTGTTACCTATATACTGAATTAAAAATAAAACATTTGCATAATGGAAATAGAAAGAAATTGTTTGTTTGCCTTTGCTGTTTAGCTTCCATATATTGGCTGGGTTGTGCAGAATATTATTATTATTATTATTCAGGCCCCCTCCTCCCAATATTTCACTCCCACAGACCCAAGGGCCTTAGGATTTCAGCAGGCAGTTCCCATAGGCTCATTTCAGCCTTAAAATCTCTCTGCTAAGTAAATGTACATAATCCAGTGACAGATTGGGCTCTTACTGTGGAGACAGAAGAAATAATCAAGAGCAGGGCAGAAAATCCCAGACACCCATCTGACTACTGCCAGGGAAAGCAGACGGTTCCTTAAATTACAGAGAACATGTCAACAAATAGCAATAAAGCAGTGAACCATGGCCCAGAATGGCCTGATCCCTGTGCCAACACAGGGCTTGGCTTGCCCAGCTCTGCTCAAATCTTTCAGCTTTGTGGTCAGAGTGTGAGGAGATGCAAATCTGGCACAAGTCTTGCAGGAAGGGTTTTGAGGTAGCAGAGATGTGTTTGGTCTCTGTTTCCTCCCTCCCTGTGTGTTTCTGTGGTAGTTAAGTGGGATCAGGCATGGAAAGAAGACTTTTCCCCTTCTCATTTTTCAGGGGCTGATTATTTTTAAATCAGCCTGGTTACATCTCTCTGAGCTGTGGCACATCCAGGCCAGCAGCTCCGTGCTGGGAAGGGCTGCAGTGCCTTCACACCCAACTCTTCCTCCCCACTGAGGAAGCTGTGGAGATGACATTCTGCTCCCTGTCACAAAGTTTGAATTCCAGTGAAACCTTTCACAATAGGAACAGATGGAACTCAGTTTCTTCATGCAGAAAAGCCAATTCACATAGGTCATATTTATAGGGAATATCAGAAGGCACCATATTAAACCCAACTGGCTAACAAAACACAGAAACTCAGTTTATTGGTCAGTAAATGGCCTTTGTGCCTGCCCATTAAACCCCTCTATTCCTGGATAGTTTCCATATCTTTGTCCCTGATTTTCATTGTTTTTACAGGTGCAACTTATTTTCCTCACAAGAATAGGTTGTTATACAAACTGATTTTCATTCCTTTGATTCTTTCACATGGAAACTTACAAGCTAGCTGCTAGCTTAGCCAGAGTAGCAGGGCCTAAACCATATTTTTACAAGGCCTTTCTCTCATAAGGCATTACCTGTATGCAACAGAAACCCACAGGGCAGTGTTCGCATGTTCCAAATATCACCTTGCAGAAATCCTTCCTGTGATGCCTTTGAGAGGCCGAGCTGGAGCAGAGAGCAGCCAGAGCAAAAGGAGAAAGCAGGGATTTATTCCAAGGCCTCACTGGGCACACCT
>JAGMWU010001383.1:0-13833 GCA_018697195.1 Certhia americana | reverse complement strand
TGATGTGGGAACAATTTTTTTCTTTGGTCAGACAAATAAATGTACAAAGGATCCTTTGAAAGGACAGGATTCAATCTTCAATCATGCTGCCTTTGGAGAAGACCTGTGTCTCCATTTTCCTCTTTTGCCTGCTTGTGTGCCCTGGAAGCCTGGTCAGTCACTGATCTTGTGAACACTAATTGGCTTTAGGCCCAGGCACTGACAATGAGGGGCTCTACTAAATCACCCAACTGTGACAGGTTTTTGTAACACCCTGACTGCTGGCTGTGTGAGCCAACAGTTGCCTTGGCCAGAAGTGTATCCATGCCCTCCTACCTCGGTGACATTGAAAGGCTCTTCCCGAGTGTCTTCTTCTTTAAATGGACTTTTCCATAGCCCTTTGAAGTAAATGACATTCACAAAGACCAGCGCAGTATCGAGATCAACAGAGTCTGACACAAGGAAGTCTTGGATCCGTCCTTTAAGAAAGAGACAGGGCAGAGGGGAGGTTGATACAGCTCCTCTGGTGTGCACAAATTTCTGCAATGTGGGGGTGAGGGTGGGGGTTCCTGCTTTGTGGAGTTTCATTTTCATAGCAATAAACAACCTGCTCTTGGTTGACCCACCTTTTCTAGAGGTTATGAGGAGAGGAAGACAAGGATATAGTTTATGGTAGGTGAGGGAAAATACCTGCTACCCATTTTTCAGTCCTTACCACTTGTCTCTTTCTCCACCCAGGAATTGATAAGCTGTCTTGCTTCCTCTGCAGCTGTTTTGAAGTCAACTTCTTCCAACTCTGCTCTGTAGAATTTCTTTGCACATGTTATGTATTCCTATAAGCAGAAGGGTTAGAGTTGTTAGATGAGAACTTGGAATTTAATGGATGTGTAAAGCAAGATTGTGAAATAAAGCAGAATGGTTTAAGGAAGAGTGAATGTTTACTACGGTTTGAACATGTCAGACACGGAATATGTCAGTCACATCTGTCTTCCTGTACTGAGTCTTAAAGCTGTACAAGAAAGACTGCCTCACATATACAGGTCTGGCACTTTTTGATGAGACAGGGTTCTAAGTTAAAATTTTTATACATTTCCTTTACCAAAAGAGTTCCAGTTTAACAAACATTTCTAAGACAATGTTTGTCTCCTTCTCTTTGTGTTCACTCTCTAGGGTTTTGAATTCCGTGTTTTCACATTCTTAGATTTCAAAAGCAGAGCTTCCTTTCACTAGGAAAACTGACAATTTCAGTTTTCATTATTTCAAGTAATAAAGTTTATTTTATTTCCATTAAAAATTACATTTTCCATTAAATGCCATTTTTCTAGTAAATTTACAGCAATCTTGATTACTCCCTGTGATTTGCAACATAGGCATATTTTACACCATTGTAGCTTTTGTCTTCATCTAACAGGCACAGAAAGGTCCAAACTCATTCTGTACCAGCTCCCCTCATGGCTCACAAGCACCTCTTCATCAGCAGAGACTGGGCTACTGGTGGTGCATCTCTAGGGCAGAGTCAGAGGGGGTTTACAGGGAATCTCATGGAAGACAGTTCACAATATAACTCACCTGAAGAATAGGGTATGTTTTTTCTATATAGAGTCTGTCAGCAATCCTGAGTGAGTAAGTAGCATTTTGCCTGCTGACGTCTGAGAGAAGATCCTTGAATGATTTGTGGATGTACTCAGCAGTGCCGCACTGAGGTGATGACATGAAAAAACAAGATAGCTTGCATTAGAAAAGATCTTAAAGTATTTTCCTTTCAGTTAAGAGTGATGCTACAGGGCAATCTGACCCCACAAACTGTCACCTTTGGGACAGCCGGTGCTGTGGTGGTGGTGCATTGAACTGGCACATTCATCCTTGTCAAGACAACTCCCCTGAAATGTGCTTTTTAAAAGATGCAGTTGTGTTCCTGTCACTGAGACTTCTGGGCTCTTCGCTGCTCAGCATTTTCCTGCCCAGCTGAAAATCAAACTGCTGTTCTAGGTACTGAGCCCTATTCACTCATCCCCCAGAAGCTCACCCTGGTGCCCAAAGCATTCTCCCCACACCATTACTTGTTCTGGTGCAAGATAAGCAACCTGCTGTCTTTCTCTGTTTGTTAAAAAAAATAGGTGAAACACCTTCCTTCCCTCCCTCCACAGATCCCCTTGGTTTAAGGCCACTACTGTAGTTTTTGTCAGGGTCTGAAACTGCCAGGAGGAGAGGCAGAAAAGTTCTGCTTTTGTTCTGAGGAGAAAATAACACAGAAAGGAATATTAAGTTATTTCTCTACCTGGGAGTCAGAAATTTCTCCATCTCCTGTAACATTGTCAAAGTGAAGAACCTGCAAGAGAAAATAGCAGTGGTAGAAATGAGAAGCATGACCAAAAATAGTGTGAATTCGAGATTTACGCATGTTGCTTGTTAAAAAAACCCATTGGCTCAGAGAAAAAATGATGCTGAGAAAATAGATTAACTAAAAATTCACAGGTGAGCTTTGGTCTGTGCTCTCTGTGACCTTCTTGGAAACTGTAAATACTACTCTTTGCTTAGATGATATTTTTTCCTAGTGAATGTCTAGAAATTAATTGAGTTACATATTTTGTATTGCTAAAAATATTCTGTCTTCCTGTCTTTCTGGGATTAATCTTTTATAGATATGAAAAAAGAAAATCTGATAACATTATTTGGAACTTGTCAGAATTTAGAAATCATAAAATTTCTGACTGGCAATCTATTTTGCTATTGTCCCTGAGATTTATTTTTTTTTATGCTTAAGTCAACTGTCAGTTCTATTGAAAACATACACCTCTTTTATTAGTATTTTCTATATATAACTCTTGATTCAGTTCTCCATTTTGTGACTTTGGCTTAGTTCTTGTGCATTGAAACAGGTGAGAACCTCATCAATGGATAATATTTTTCATTGCTATTACTTAGAAGGAACAAGTAGCACAAGTAGAGGTCACTTTACACTAGTGTAAGTAACTTACCTTCTCCATCTGGGATTGAGTCCTACCCCTTGCTCCCATATACACCAGGGCCAGGGTTGAAAGCATGCTCAGGGAGGAAAAGAGCACGTTGTCATTGCTGCGGTGAAATTTCACCTCCTTGAATACGTCAAAACAAAATTCTGCATTTGCTGCACTGATGGAACCCATTGTGAAATCCCTGTTGTCTGAAGGAAACAGAAAGAGTCTGACTTACTGTGGTGAAATAGGGCAATTGTAATGATGGTTATTTGAATTTAAAAAATTCACTGCACATGAACCCCAAACTTAGTGCACAGAGGTTTCCAACAAACAGAATCCAGTGGTGTGGATTTAAAAGGCAGACATGCTTTTGGATTCATGAAGAATCAAAGTGTCTGACATCTGCCAGCTGTGCATAGGCTGGTGAAAGAAGAAAACACAGACTAGAAAATACAGAACTTTGAAGTATAATGCAACAGTATATTGTTTGTGTCACTTATAACTTAAGGTCTTGAGGATCTTCAAGCAATTTGTTTCCCTGTGCAGCTGCTAGAGGACAAATTCCAGGGTACTCTGCCATATGTGTCACAGTTCCTATGGCATCAACATTTTCATGTGACAAGCATGTCTTAATGTGAGATAATTTGAACAACAAAACTTCTAAGTGTTCCTCTGACAGAATGGATGCTCATTCTCTTTCTAAATTGAACTGATTGTATAGGTGAGATTTTTTATTTTTTACCTATTCTGCTTACTATTATATTTTAGGCTTAAAACTCTGTTTATGTTCTTGGTGAAAAAACAGATTCATGAAGCAATTGCTTGGGGGATTTCTTGTTGTCATTTATATTTGAAAATGTAACTATTAAAGATAACACAGAACTGTAAAATGATGGAATCATTTGAGCATCTGCACTCCTTGATTTCATTTGGATAATATCTTATATAACTCCTGGAATTTAAACAAATTCAATTTTATATTTTAATACTAAATTAAAAATTAAAGCAATAGAGGAAGGAAGAAGAAAGGCTGTTGTAACTTATCACCAGATTTTCAGTGTGGAAGGGTTAGTGAACAAAAGTATAGTTCTTAAATACATATACTTTGACTTTATGCATGGCAGATTGTGAAATAGCAAAATAATACAGAAGATACATCTGAAGGTAGATAAGGTTTCTGCAGAAGGCATCCTGTGATAATTAGTTTCTTCAACTGATATTGAAGGCCTCACAAACATAAGGTTACATCAATATGATTATAAGTATTGTAAAAGAAAATTGGCTTTTATCTTGAAGATTAGAACTTAAAACATAATTGAAAGAAATGCTTACCTTATCAGATTCACCAGCGAAGGGCAAAGCACAGCTTCTCAGCTGTACTTGGAGCAGACTTGATGAAACCCTTGAAATATATCTTGTGCTATTTTGTGACACGCCCCGTGCTGCCTGTTCTGTGTTTACCCAATAAAGTGATGGATGGAGCTCAATGTCAGACATGCACTTTTACTTGGAATAAGTCCATTCTTTTAAGGAAAAAAAAAAAAAAAAAAAGCCTGAATGAAAGTATTTTAAGTTAAAGTTTCCAAAAAAGGAAGGTTTATTCATAATAGCACATGAAACCTTGCAGAAAAGACAGGAGAACATTAAAATGACTGAAGCAAAAATAATGATAAAAGGTATTCATTTGACTTGAATAGTAGTTACGATTTGATTATGGCATCAAATAATGTAATGTAACTTGTGAAAATAAACCAAAAAAGAATGGTGAGGAATTCAGTCTTGCAGAAAGTCTGTAAGGAATTTTGTCTTATTTTCCTGAATATTCCTTTGTCTTGAATAGTGACAGACCAGAGCCATCTCAGACCCACCATTCTGTGAACTCACAAATTTTGGTAAAATCAGTATGCAGGCCTGTATTTATTGCAATTTTTCTCCCATTGTTGGCTGGACTACCAGTATCACCAGTCTTTATTCCCACCAGAATCCATAGCTCTTCCTAAGGAATGGAGAAAATTTACCACCAAGGAATGTAAGAGAGCATATCCTTTCAATGTTTATTGCCAAATTTAATGAAATTGAAGTAGATTTTTCTGCAAGAGATCATATATATTTTCCTGGTGTCCCTTGCTGCATTGTAAAAGATAGACATAGTGTTTCACAGAGCACAGTTTTTCATTCCAGAGCAATCTAGCTGGAGGAACTCAGACATAGTCACAGTCTGTGCATCACATCAGTGGAACAAAACCCTCAGTGAGAGTATTTTGGAAATACAAATTAATTTCAAAAGCAATTTCAGCACATCTGTGCAGGGAAGAACTACAGAACTAATGAAAAATGTGTTGGGGAAAGAGAAGTTGAGAAAATAAGAAAGACAAGATTTCTGTAACTTTATTAATTCAGGCATCAGGATATTTAGATCCTAGTCAGATGCTACGAGAATAGGATTTGAAATTACTGCTATAATTTTGAAGGGTAGTTTAAGGTGTGCTGTTCTTTTCCACAGGTCACAGCACCAGATGCGAGTTTCAAAATGTGCCTTTTGTACATACAGAGACCATTCTTACAAGACCATTCTTACATTCTTCTGCAAGCAACTTCATGGCACATCAGCCAAACGAACCAGCTGAAGAAATATTCATGGTCTGCAAGACAGTCATAATATACAATAGCAAGCAGAAACCAGTTGCATAATTCCTTTGAAATAAAAGAATGGATAGACAATAAAAGAAACTGCTTTGACCTCTTAAATGCCATGTAATTTAAAAACAGAAATCCAAAGTCAATACACAAAATAGCTCTGAAATTGTCTAGAACAAATTATGCCCCAGGAGAGTAGAGGTGGACTTTTTAACCCTTTTAGTTGTCTGTGCAAGATGAAAGGCTCTGAATCATCCCTACCTTTCTCTCTAGTACAGTCCTTCGTAGTCGCACTCAGCTGAAGTTGCTCTTGCAATAGGAGCCATGGAGAGCTTTGGTCTGGACTGGTGCATTTACATCACACTGGTACTTTACATGGTCCAGGCCAGTGTGCTAAAATCATTGTTAAGCAGGAACAGGGCTTTTGAGGAAGAATCTTTAGACCTTGACCTGCTTGGGAAGCTCATCACTGAAGATCTACTCCAAAGAGATTGATGTATTCTCTCACAGGAGCAGTGTGTAAACTGGTCACCACTGTTGTGAGTCCCATTTTGCTGAAAAGGATCCCACTTTGCTGGAGGACAAATTAGTGCATGTGCTAGTGTAGGGTGAACCTTTAACCACACAGCTGGGAGTGATTCCTCGACTGCCAGCTTTTCCTGCAGCTGCTGCTCCTTCTACCTTTCCATCTTGAGACTGCCTTGTTTCTGCTCAAACTGCCTTCTACACTCTTGGCCATGGTCCATTGCAATATACTTGACACTAAGAAGGCAGAGGATTAGCCAGTATGTTTGTCCCTGTCACTTCTAACATTTAAATATGTCTTGAGTCTTTTTCCTTGATAATCAAATTGTCTAGTGGTGTGCTTCAACACACCGTATGTGAGCCACCTTGGCACTTGTGCACCATCCACCTGAATCATGTTTGTATCATCATAGACAGACTGTAACTTGGTAGCTACAAAGATGCCCCATGAGCTGGCAAGGTGCTTTGTAGCAGCAAACTTACAGCATTAATGTTGTTAGCAAAATATTTCTGAGTTGAATATATTCACTAATGAAAAAATTTTTTTGGTTTACAGGAGAGAAGGAGAAGTCCACTGCTTGAGAAGTGTGTGAATGCACAACCCAGGTTACTGGTTTTGTTAGCATTTCTATTTTTTATTGGTCAAATGAATGATTAATGTAAAGTAAGTTGCAGAGGTAACTGAATCATTCCAAAAGTAAGTAAAAATTGTGATTATGATCAGCTATCAGCACAGGAGTGTAAGAATATGAGAGGTAATGCCTAGTGAACAGGGCAACTTTTGGTCTGTCATGGAGTCCAGTGAGGTTAAGCAAACCTTCCTGCAGTTGAAATGCTTCTTTGGAGAAAAGATAATGTATTGTTCTGTCCAGCACAGTAGCACAAACACAAAAGGATGTGTTTATCCACGTTCTGTTGTTGGACAATGCTTGTCCCAAGAAAGAGGTCACCTAAGGCTTGGTTGCCCTTTCCTCTGCCAGGCATTTTATTGTGGAACTGTCCCTAAACCAACAGAGTCCTGGACATTTGGACCTTTAAAAAAGGATATGAAGTCCAGGTCAGCTCACAGACCAAAGCCTTTCATCCAATCACAATATCCCACACAGAGCTCAAGATTTCGCTCGCATCCATGCTGCTGTTCTTTTGTCAGCGGGAAGGAGCATTTCAATTGTTTCATGTTTGTCTTGCTCAAAGTGAGTGCCAGTGATTGTTCAGTTAGCTGTCACTACAGACCCTGGTGGTGTAGCTAATCAATGGTGGTTTCTCTCTCAGTTGTCCTGTTGGACCATGCTCCTCCCCCAGTCTGAGGAAACTTCAGGTGTCTGGTCAAGCTCCTTCAGACAGGAGCTCTTAGCCCACCTGGTATCTTTCATTGGCAGCCCTGGGCCATCCTGAAGTGTCAGGCATCTTTGCTTGCAGTGCTGCCTTGGTCACTCACAGGCTGTGACAGGGCTGTGCATACCTCAGTGTTGGCAGAGTAAATTTCTCCAGTGAAGGCATCTTCAGAAGGATCCTGTGATGGATTTGGTCACAAGTCACTCACCCTTACTGCATCTGCTTAGCAGTGCACACAGCATCCAGGGACTGCAGCTGTACAAGTTCTGGACCAGAATACACAGCTCTCCCTTTATCAGTCACCACAGCACTTGTGAAGTCCCTTATTGATCTCTCAAGCCTATGGAATCAGCCAGCAGGCAGGGTGATGCTGTGTATGGCCTTACTCACTGGCTCCTAGGGAGGCAGCAAGGTACAGAGTGCCTTACACCCAGCACACACAGGGCAGGAAAGATGGCCACTGGCATTGGCATGACAGTTAACTGGCTGTGCCATGTGGGAGCTTAGTTACCAGCATCCCTCCCCACAGAGAAGCCTGCTTGTGGCAACATGGGCTAACACTGCCCACGCCACTGTGCCTGCTACATTACCTTCCATCACTCACTGGAAGTCTGCCCAGCATGTCCTTTATCTTGGTATGTACTCCCAGGAAAAGTAGAATTTTTCTTTTGACAAAATAGGATAAACTAATCTCTTGGTTTGTTTCAACACAGACACCCTTCCACAAAGCCTTCCTCTCCTCTGAATAACAGCCTACTGAGATGATTGACAATGTTCCTGACATGTCTTCTGCAGGAAGACTGCTGCAGAAGAGAAGTTTCACTACACAAGGGTCCATGCCATTATGTTGGCTTTGACAAAAAGAACTGGGAGGTCTGGCAGACACCAAGTTGACTGTAAGTCAGCAATGTGTCCTTGTGACAAAGAAGTCAACAGCACAAGGGGATGCCTTAGCAAACGCACTGCCAGCAAGTAAAGGGAGGCTTTCCTGCCCTTCTACTCAGCACTGGTGGGACCACAGATGGAATGCTCTGTCTGGCTGTGGGCTTTCCATTACAAAAGAGATGGGGATGTACTGGAGCAGGACCAGAGAAGATGATTAAGTGGTTAAAGTATCTGTCATGTGAGGAGAGGCTCAGAGACATGGGACTTGTTACTCTGGAAAGGAGAAAGTACCGGGGGAATCTTATCCATGTGCATAACCTTCTTGATGGGAGAGTAAAAAGAAGATGGAGCTGGACTTTGTCCCATGAATAGGCAAGAGAGAAGGGAAACAACCTGAAATAGCAGAAATTACATTTAAACATAAGAAAATACATTTTCTTTCTGATAGGGAGGTAAATCCAGGCTGCCCAAAGAAGCTGTGGAGTCTTCATCCTTGGAAATATTCAAAACCCAGAAGCACATGATCCCAAAGTAACCTGCTGTAACTGACCCTGATTGAAAGGGGAGTCTTGGGATAGAAAATCAGCAAAGGGCACTTCCAGTCTCAGCTGTTCTCTGCTTGCATATTATAGCTAGATGAAGATCTCAAGGGAGGTGGAGAGAGCATGGTTATTGCACATTAATGTGCAAAGTACATTCTTTGTACTTTGTGGATGTGGATGAGGCACTTGGAATGGGAACATATGGCATGTTTTACAGACAAGTATTGTTTCCATGCTGTATGGAGAGAAAGGTTGCCTCATAGTGGCAGATCCTTGGATGTCTCTTTGTGCTTTCTGGAGGGGTGCAATTTGTACCACTAGATGCAGAAGGTTTCAGAGTTTGTCTTGTTACCTTCTAAGCCTTATTTCTGGAACTGCACAGCAGTCTGTAAGAGAAAAAGGGTCTCAGTTCTTCAGAAAACTCTTTGGGAGGCTGTGACAAAAATGCCAGTCACAACAAGGATGTTTTCAAGGTTTATTTTTTTTTTGCCTTTTTTCATGAAAAACATCTGGAGCATTTTAATAAAGTTAAAAGCAAATATTAAAGCAAGTTACAGGCTTAGTACAGTATTTCTGAATTTGCATCTTTAACTGTCTCCTGTCTGATTTTTTTTTTGGAAAGAGGAAGTTTTGTACTTGCCTCTGAGTCTCATTACCTCTTTGCTTTTCTCCCATTCCTTCATTTTGACCATTATTGTTGTTCAGGAAACAACATTGGTCACGGAAGTATATCTTTATACTTTATAAGCACCTTACATTTTAATAATCATAGGAAGGAAAGTTTTCAAATGTAACCATTTTGAAATCTTCTTATTGTTTAAGGGTACAGGCTTTTAAATTTAACAGACTGGATCCAGTGCTTCTGGGTACAAGAGATGCAGAAAATTATTAAACTGCTTATGGAAAGCCTTGGATGTTGAAATTTTGCATCTCTTGGAACAGTTTAGACCACTGCTTTAATTTCTAAAGAAAGAATTAAAATGTTCTTGGTGAAATAGCTGTCTTTACCACTGAAAAACAACTGAGTCTGTATCACAAATAACCTGATGATATTAAAATGATATGGTCGTCAAACAGGTAGCACCACCTTCTTTCTTCTACAGATCTGTTTTATTCATGCCACACTATAGGTTAACGTGGAAATAGAATCATAGAATCACAGAATATCCTGAGTTGGAAGGGACCCATCATGATCATGAGGTCCAACTTCTGGCCCTGCATATGACAGCACCATGACTCACAGCATGTACCCAAAATTGTTGTCCAAACACTTCTTGAACTCTGACAGGCTGGTGCTCTGACAACATCCCTGGAAGATGGGGAGCATCTTCCAGCACCCAAACCTCTGGGTGAAGAACCTTTTCCTAGTATCTAACCTAAGCCTACCCTGACACAAATTCCTGATATTCCCTCAGGGTCTGTTACAAGTCACCAGAGAGGAGATGAGTTTCTGATCCTCTGCTTCCCCACCTGAGGAAGCTGTAGACTGCAATGAGTTCTCCCCTCAATCTCTTCTTCTGCAGGCTGAACAAACCAAGATCTCAGCTGCTCCTTCTATTGCTCCCCCTCAAGGCTCTTTACCATCCTCATGGCCCTCCTTTGGATGCTCCCCAATAGTTTATTGTCTTTTTTATACTGTGGCTCCCAACATTGCCCCCAGCACTTGAGGTGAGGCTGCCCCAGTGCAGAGCAGAGTGGGACAATCCCTCCCTTGCCCAGCTGGTCATGCTGTGCCTGAAGCCCCCCAGGACACCCCAGGTTGTCCCTCTTGGCTGCCAGGGGATTGCTGGTGTTCAACTTGCCATTGACCAGGACTCCCAGGTCCATTTCTGTGGGGCTGCTCTCCAGCAACTTATTGACCAGTGTACATTCAGGGTTTCCCTGTCCCTTATTATGGGAATAGCTGATATTAACAACAGAGTACCTCCTCTCAAAACTTTCAGTAGGGAAATACTTTGCCTAATTGTCCATCTCCTTATTCTTTCTTATGCCCTTTGAGTTATATGCTTTTTCAGATGATTTCATCATCTCAAATGGCAGAGCTGATGGAATAGTGTTTCCTTGAAATATTTATCCGACTAATAGTGCATCTTTTATTCCCATTGGAATTGTATTGAAAAATACATAAAAATAAGTTAATATTTCACTGGGCTGTTTCTTCAAAATCAGTACTACAGAGAGGAATCAAACTCTAGGTGTGTGAGTTCATTTATTTCATAAATGGGTAGGAAACTTCATATCTACATACTTTATTCATTCTGAAAACTGGAGGATTTTGTACTAAATACCATTTTTCTCACAACAGTTACCCATGTAATAATATTTTAAGGGTTTGTCATCCAGAAAATTAAGGAAATTCACATAATTTCATGACAAGCATTTGTGACTTTCTTTTATTGCATCAAAAAGGAAAAAATCAATTTTGTGCATCAGAATCAGTAATGTATGATTAGAATGAAAACAGGTCTTAGTATTGTGCCAATAGATCATATTTGGAGATGATAGTGGACACATAGGAAAAAAAGGCAGAGAAAATTAAGATTCTCATGTATTTCTTGAAAGCAAGAGACGTAGTCCTGAACTACCATAGAAACAAAGAAGCCCAGCTACATTCATGAAATAATAATATTCTTGAGTTTTGAACAACTGAGACCTTTCCAGGAACAAATTGAAATTTACTTGCTAAGCGAGATCAACAGAGACAAAAATTATTTTAAAATGTGTATTTTTTCACAAAACTCCCATGGAGAAATCAGCTTCTTTAATATCACTTACAGGATTTTTCACAAAAAACAGAATGTTCTCAAATCTGAAGTGACTTCCAATGTTTTAAACAAGAAATCAGACAACTCTTTTGCTTGGCAGTTCTGAGTCCTGGATCATTTAGATATCCATGTTTCAGGCTTTGAATCTATACTCTATGACAAGATATAGCTGCACCTAGAGGAAGTTAGATCTCTTTGAACATTCTAAAGCAGAAGGGAAACTCTCCATGATTTTAGAGAACCTCTGAAAGAAATTCAATATTACATGGGGTACTGGTGAGAGGACAGCTCTGGACATAGAGGATATGTGTACCATTTTCTATCAGATAAGTAAAAAAAATAAAATTTACATAGGCACCAAGTAATACCCTGCATAGCAGAATCTTGTCCACAAGCATCTTCTCCAGCCTGGAGATCTCAAAGCCAGTGTTTTGGCAACAGCATGGGTTTGTTAGCAGGATAGACCAGGGAATGGGATGACCATATCCCATGGTTTTCCATGTAATGGAATATCAAAGACTTGGAGCCCTGTCTGCAACTACTTCTTCAAGTGAAAATCATTTGACCCCTTCCTGGCCTGTGAGTGCCTCTATTCTCTGTGGGCTTAGTCTTTGCTAGGTTCAATCAGCACTGGAACCAGACTGAGAAGGGAAAGGAGCAAACACACTTGCTGCTCTTACCTCACCTGCAGTTGTGTCTTCGCTATGGAAACTTCAGGAAAGGGCACAACTTAGAGAAGCCTTTCCACTTGCAGAAAATATTGAAGAGATGAGATTATACTACAATACTAGAGTAAAGGGTGTCTGTTTCTTAGGGGTAGGCAAGAATTATTTCCAGCCCTTTTTCTCCTTAAGGAGAACAATATCTACCAAAGAAGAGGATCAGGTTGCTTGGATTGTGTTTGACAAAGAAAAGGAATGGGTGGTCAGCCCTGAACTCTTCAAATTCAGAGGAATGTTGGATGTCTTCTGTGTCATCCGCTGACCCAGCCTCCTCAGTGCCCTCTTCAGTGACTTCCATGTATGCCTCGTGGATGGCCTCAGATATCCTCAGGCTCTCTGCTGAGGAGATGCCAGAGAGGTTGGCTGAGGGACTGAACAGGTCGGTCATACCCAAGGATGTCAAGACAAATGTGAGGTTGTATTTCTCCTCAATCTTCATGCGTGGGAGGTACACTTTTACTCTCTTCTTTTCCATCACCGAGGAACTGGTCCACTCCATGAGTTTGTCATAGCTGATTTTGTTCTCAATCTGCAAAGAGAGGCAAGGAATGAAATACCTGGAATGCAAATCCAACTTCTTCCTACCATTCATTTCTGCCAAGGTTATCATAAAACCCCAACCCAAATGGTTCCTGAAGTTCATCCTATTGGCATCCTTCTGGTATTTTATTATTTCTTATTTTACTGGGGCTCCATTACTCCTGTGTCACTCCTTTTATTCAGTTCCTTACCACCTTGACACATTCCCCTTTGTCCAAGTAATATTGTGTCTCATGAGGCACAACCCAACAGTTTTGCAGCCTAGCTAATTATTCAGCTTGTGAAAGATTGGAAAAACAAAGCCATGAAAATTTGCCTGCAGTTGGTAGCAGCTAACAAATGCAAACTCTTCTACATCTGTAGTAACTCTACTTTATAACTAAACAATATTACTGAAATTGCAGTAATTGTTCATATATTTTAGACTTCATTAATTTTTTTTCCTTTCTTGAAAACAGATGGGTAATTTTATAACACTGCCCAAATACACATCTTCTTCTGCAGGGCTGCAGCAACACTTCACTGCTTTAATTTCATTTTATAAAACTGAGCTCAGGACTCTCTTAAAAGGCTCTGCCTGAGCACCTGGACAGATTTTGTGCTCCCCTACCCGCCCAGAACAGCTTTGGGATGGGCAGCCAGGATGTCAGTGGACAGCAAAAGGTCTGACAGCAGTCAAGCCCCACTGCAGTCACAGCTCTTCTGCTTGTCCTGCCAGGACCATACCTGTGCCAGGCCAGAGATGTCATCAGGCAGCAGCACCAACAGGCTGAGCTCTCCACTGGTGTACGGAAGCTCCAGGATCCTAAGTTTGTCTTCAGCCACTCTTCCCACTTTGAAGGTGCTGTTCTGATACATCATTTGCACGGGTCTGCTCTCTTGCTGCAAGAAGAAAAAAATGTGAGATGATGTGATGTGGGAACAATTTTTTTCTTTGGTCAGACAA
>JAGMWU010001379.1:0-13859 GCA_018697195.1 Certhia americana | reverse complement strand
CGGGCTCCTGCTCTGGATGCCGCTGCTCTGGGCGCCGCCGGTGCGCGGCTTCCGCCACGGCGTCCACTGGAACGGCAGCAACCCCAGGTACCGCCGCCGCCCCCGCCGGCCCCGCCGCCTTTGTACGCCCCGGGCCCGCCGAGCCCCGGGCCCCACCAAGACCCGGGCCCGCGCCGCCGCGACGGGACGGAACGGGACGGGACGGGACGGGACGGAACGGGACGGGAGGGGTAGCGGGCGGTGGGCTTCAGGGGGGCGGGGCTGCCGGCCACCGGGCTACCGGGCGCCCATGGGCGAGACTGAGACGGGGAGCACCTCCCGGTGGGACCGAGTCCCCGGGCATCCCCAACAGCACCGAGCCCCCAGGTAATGTTGAGCAGGCGAGCGTCCCCCAGTGTGCCGAGCCCCCAGCCATCCCCACCGGCACCGAGTCCCGGGCGGTAGCTCCCGATGGTACCGAGCCCCGGTGGTACCGAACCACCGGGCATCCCCAACAGCACCGAGCCCCCAGGTAATGCTGAGCAGGCGAGCGTCCCTCAGTGTGCCGAGCCCCCGGGCATCCCCACCGGCACCGAGTCCCGGGCAGTACCTCCCGATGGTACCGAGCTCCAGTGGTACCGAACCCCGATGGTACCGAACCCCGGTGGTACCGAACCCCGGTGGTACCGAACCACCGGGCAGCGCTGGGCATTGTCGAGCAGGGGAGAGCCCCTGGGGGTGCTGAGCTCTGAGTAGCACCGAGCTACCGGGCACCCCCGGTGGTGCCGAGCCCCAAGCAGTACAGAGCTGGTGAGTGCCCCAGCTGGTACCGAGCCCCGCGTGCTCATGGGGGGCACTGAGCTGCTGAGCACCCCCAGTGCCACCTTGTCACTGGGCATCCTTGAGTGCCACCGGGACGGCAAGTACACCTGGGTGGTGCTTAGCCCCAGGCACTGCTGGTGGCACTGAGCCCCGGGTGGCATCCAACTCGTGAGTGACATCAAACTCTGGGTGTTCCCTCACCAGTGGGCAGCCCTGATTGCCCCCAAGCCAGTGGGCACTCCTGGTGGCACCAAGTCCCTGGTGGCACCAAGCTGGTGGGCAATCCTGGTACTGCCAATTTCCCTGTGGTATTCACCTGTGCTGAGCCTTTGGTAGCACTGAACTCTGGGCATCGTCTCATGGCATCCAGCTGGTGGGTGGCACTCTTGGGGCTGTGGGTTTCCATGGCTGGTGTCCCCTCTGGTGGGGGCCACTCCAGCCCACACCCTGCCATGTGAGCAGGCACACATACCTGTGAGCTTTGCCGTCACCAGCGGGCCAGGTCCTGGCTCCATCCCTCTTCCTAACCTCCTCCATTTTAGGTATTTTCCAGCTTGGGGCTTCTCAGGGAGCAGGGGGCAGGGTCAGGATCCTGAGGCCTCCCCCATGGAGGTCTTGTGCTCTGGGCCCATTGGACTTGGGCAGATAGGCGCATGATGGGCAAGGTTGGGGGTACAGATGCTGCCTTGCTCTCATCCAGCAGATGGGAGAGGTGGGACCCCCACCACCCATGGATGCCCCAGGAAGAGGGACTCTGTGTGCCCCTCTGCTGGGTCTGCAGGGCTTGTACCCCCAGCCCTTGGCTCTGCCCAGGCCCGTCCCAGCTGGCGTCGCCCGTGGGATGCTCTGAGTCAGCAGGAGTCTGTGCTCCATCCTGCCCTCGGGGAGCCCCCAGCCTGAGTGGGGTGTCAGGGGTTCAAGCCTCCCCCCCTCACCAGCTCTGCCGTCCCGATGATGAATATTCTGGTCTCTGCTGGCACTCTGCACCGTCTGTGAACACCGGCTGCACCAGGGCCGATGTGGAGGCTGAGGTCTGCCTGCCAGCCCCTCTTTTCCATTGCCCGTCCCAGATGCTCAGGACCAAGCGTGTGCACATGCATGCGCATGTTCATGTGTGTGCACATGTATGTGCACGTGTGAGTGCCTCCACAGCTGCTCCACCCTGGCCTGGCCGCACTTGCTGTCGGCACAACCATGAGCTCACAGCATCCTCCCCAGTGCTGCGCCAGCCACCTGGGCTGGGCCCCATCCCCTGCCCGCCCCACCACCGGAGCCTGCCCCGTGCCCCCTGCCCCGGCCACCACCCCCTGCCAGCACCGTGCCGGGGCGGGAGCGTCCCGTCGCACGGCCCCCCCACCGGCGTGTCATGTCCGATCAGCGGCGAGGCGGGTGCCTGGGGCGAGGGGCTTTGTGCCTGGGCAGCGTGGCTGTGCAAACCCCCCCGGCCGCGGTGGCCGAACCCATTCAGCTCCAGCGGCCTGCGGCTAATCTGAGCTGATGCCTGGCAGCTTGGCGCGGGCGGTGTCCGGTCGGTAGTTTTGGGAAAAGCCCAGCTCCCTGCTCCGCTGGGGCAGAAGGCAGCAGGGCACCCCTCACAACGGACCCCCGGCTTCCCGGCTCGTCCTGCCCGGCAGGTTCCTGCGGGACGACTACTCCATCCAGGTGGCCATCAATGACTACCTGGACATCTACTGCCCGCACTACGAGGGGGCGGTGCCCGCCGGCCGGGCAGAGACCTTTACGCTCTTCATGGTGGACAGGGAGGGCTACCGCGGCTGCTACGAGACCCCCGGCGCCTTCAAGCGCTGGGAGTGCAACCGGCCCCGGGCGCCCTTCGGGCCCGTCCGCTTCTCCGAAAAGATCCAGCGTTTCACCCCCTTCTCACTCGGCTTCGAGTTCCAGCCGGGGGAGACCTACTACTACATCTGTGAGTCCCCTCGGGGTGCCGCGGGGGCTGCTCTGGGGTCACGGCACGCTGGGGTGTTGGGTGTAGTCCCCGGGGTCAGAACATGTCAGGGGTTTTGAGCTCCCCAGGGTTAGGCGTCACTGAGTTGAGGACGTGTGGAGGGGTCAGGGTACATCCAGGATGTCACTGAGTTTGAGGGGAACACAGGGGTTCTGGGTGATGCCACGGCTGAGGTGCAGGGGGCTCTGGATATCCCAAGAGTGGGGGCACAAGGAGAAAGGGGCGCAGGGGGTGTCTGGATACCCAGATGGAGTGCAGAGGGGTTCTGGATGCCCCTGGAGCATGGCACAAGTGGATTTGGGTTAAAGGGTTTCTGGATGCCTGTGGAGGGGGGCACGAGGGGATCAGAGTGCATGGGTAGGGTCTGGGGTGGGGGGTGTGTGGGGAGGTGGGGTTCAGGGGGTGCCCGGGGTGAGGGCACGAGGGGTCGGGGTGCTCCCGGTTCGGGGTGCGGGGTGGGCTCTGGGTGCTCCGGGGTGGGGGCGCCGTCCCCGTGTTCCGCCGGGAGGGGGCGCCCCCGGCCCGCCTGGAGCCGCCGTCGGGGGGTCCCGGGGGGGCCGCGCCGGACGGTCCCCGCTGACCCCCCCTGCCCAGCCGTCCCCAGCCCCGAGAGCGCCGGGCGATGCCTGAAGCTGCGCGTCACCGTCTGCTGCCGAGGCACCAGTGAGTCCGGCTGGGGGGGCTGTGACCCCAAAACTCGGGGGCTCCCCCTCCCCCGAGGCAGACCAGTCCCCATTGCGGGGTACTGGAGCCTCGGGGGCGACTCCACGTAACCCAGGGGAGCCGATCCCTGACAAGGGTGGGGTTTCTTTCAGCGTCAGAGCCGGTGACAGAGGTGCCCAATTCACAGCCCCGAGGACGCGGGGGCCCCGAGGGTGAGTACGGGGGATTGTGGGGGGTGGGGTTCGGCCGGGAGGCCGGGGATCGGCTCGCCTTGATCGCTGCTTCTTCCCGGCAGATGCGGTGCCTGCCCGGGGCACCGCGGTCCCATCACAGCCCTGCAACCCATGCCTGGCGCTCGTGCTCCTGGCCCCGCTCTGGATCTGACCCCGGCGCTGCCCGTGGCGGGGGGATGGGCTCCTCTGCCCCAAGGCCGCTTCCAGACTCTTCCTCACAGCCAACCCCCCAAGCCCGTGGGGCAGCCCCAGGCCATGACCCACCTGCTGGACCTCCGCAAAGCCGAGCTGGGGCCAGGAGCTCCGGGCTGAAAGGTGGGAGACAGGGGGGCTCTGGGGCAGTGGGTGAGCACCTGCCTACTGCCCTGCAGCATCACTGAACGGGGTTCTCTCCTTCTCAGGGCCATCGCTTGCCACCGGCATTGCCGCACATCGGGGATTGCCACGAGTCAGCATCGCCGTGTGCGGGGGATTGCCACACCCTGGCACTGCCCCACCAGCCACCTGCCCCGGTGCTGGGGTCCCTTCAGCGAATGCCTGCTCTGCCCCACGACCATCACCTCATCTCGTGCCTTTCCCCACGGACCCCCGCCCCTGGGGCCCAGGGACCCCCCACCCCGGAGCGGGGCAGCAGCTCCGATGGCGGCGTCCACAGCTGCCATGTCCTCCTCCAGCGAGGACACACTGATCTGTCTTCTGGGAAGACGCCTTCCTCCGTGCCCTCGGTTTGGTTTTAACCCCTGGTAGTGACTGAGCAATACAGTACTTGCAAGATCGCTGCTCCCCGGGTGTGCGGCCCCCCACCGTCCCCCTGCCCATGCCCTCCATCCCTGCACCGGTGCCAGGGTGGCTCCTCCAGGGGGGCCCCTGCCCCTCACTCCCTGCACAGCCTTTATGGCCAAGGGCTTAATTGCAGCAGTTTGATATTGAGTCGTCAGCTCCTGTCACCGGAGAGCTTTAATTACAGACGGAGCTGCCAGTAATTAACACCTGGCAGTGGGATGAGCACTGGGACAGGGGGTGAGTGGGCAGTGGGCTTGAGGGTCACTCACCCCAAGCCCCCAGCCAGGCACCCTAGTCCCTCTTGCCTTCTTTGGGTGTGGTTGGAGTGTCCACATAGCAGCCACTCTCTGTCCATCTCTCCATCTGCTATGTACCCCTTAAGATGCACCCCTGAAATGGGGGGTTTGGGGAGCTGCAGGGTTCCCCCCCTTCCCAAAGGGGTGCTCAGGAAGCTGTGTGGGCTGATCCCATGGCACAGCTGGGTCCCTGTCAGAGTCATGGCTCTGGCGCAGCTACATGCCCCAGGCTTTCCAACTGGCAGAAGAGTTCCCTGACGCTCTTGGTCCCCCATCCCATGAGTGCAGCCCCCCACTCGCCCTCCTGCGGGGCTCAAGAGGGGCCCAACTCCCCCTGGGGCTGCCTGCAGCAGGGCCCCCCAGCCCCTTGCCGCGCAGGCGTTGCCGGCCGCCTGCCGCAGTGGTGCCGGGCACGTCAGACAGGTTTTATGGCTTCTGGGAGAAAGAAGCTGCTTGGCAAGAGGCTGAGCGAAAGCATCGACCGTGCCGCTCCCCTCCCCCCGCTCTGCTGCCTGCCCTTCCCCCACTGCACCCTGCACCCCATCCGGCACCCAGCACCCCATCCTGCACCACGCCCTGCACCCCAGCCCTGCAGGGAGGGGTACCCCATCCCCATGGGAGACACAGAGGCTGCCTAGTGCAGAGGAGAGCATGTCCTGTGGGACCCTCCCCCCAGGAGGGGGTGAGACCATCTGGGGGACATTGTACCCAAGGGACGCCCATGTAGGATGTTGCATGGGGCATCCCCCGAAGTACCCACCTGTGGGGGTGCTGGGGGGCAATGGTAGCTGTAGGACCAGTGTGTGGGGATGTCAAGTGTGATGGTGACTTGTGGGACCCCCATGAAGGGATGATTTGGGGCTGTAGGACCAGTGTGTGGGGATGTCAAGTGTGATGGTGACTTGTGGGACCCCCATGAAGGGATGATTTGGGGCTGTACCCTGAGGGTCTCTCATACAGCGATTCCAGGGGACAGCCATGCCCTGTGAGATCCCCATGTGGGAATGCTGAGGGACTGTGCTCTTTGGGGCCCCCATGCAGAGATTCTGGGGTGCTGTGCCCTGTGGGAACCCCATGTGGGGATGCTGGGTGAGGGCATCCCCCAAAGGACCCCCTATACAAAGATGCTGGGGGATGATTATGCCCTGCAGGACCCCTGTGCAGGGATGTTGGTGGGCCATGCCATGTGGGAACCCATCCAGGGATTCTGGGGGGGGCTGCCCATTGCACCATCCCTTCCCCAGACCCTCAGGGATTCCCAGACAAGGCCAAGGAATCCCTGTGGGACCCCTGGGGTGGGTGCTAGGTCTGGGCACAGCAGGGCCTGTCCTTGAGCCGGCGTTGTTTGGTATGCGGGAGCTGCCACCAGCTTCAAATCCCATCGACTTCCAATGAGCAATGCCATCAATAACGGCTAATTGATGGCGCGGCCGCTCCAAATCAGATTCCCCGTCCCCTGAATCCAATTGATGGCTCCGCACCCCGCAGCCGCCGCGGCAGAAATTGAATCTATTCAAGGAATGGGCTCCATTAGCCCATCCCTTCTGTCTCGCCACCCCCCTGCCTCAGGGCCGCCCCTACCCCCCCAGTGCCACCCACACCAGCCAGGATGCTGGGGCACCATGGGGAGGAGTGTGGGGTAAGGCTGTCAGGTGCCCCGAGTGGGTGGGAGTTAAACCTTCAAAAAATGGGAAGGAAAATTTATCACCTGGAATAGCAAGTGATGGGAAATGGTAATAGGCAGTACTAAGATGGAGAGCAGGATAAAGAGCCGTGTCGTGCCAGGGGCTGGGAGCCTCAGCAGGCAATGAGAGGAGAACACAGCATGGCCATACCTACCCCGTGCCCTGGCTCACTGTCAGGACAGGGACCGTGATGCACCATGGGCACCAGGTCAGTCTGCTAGGCACTGTCCCTTTAGCTCTGCGTGTTCCCAGCAGTTTCCACTCCTGGCACCAGAACCTTCACCTGGCCGTGCTGCCAGAGTCCCCCCCCACCCAACCCTGCCGTGACAGGGGCTTCAGCGTGCCCTGAGCATCCCTCATCAGCCCGGTGTGAGGATAAGGTCAGGTATTGCAGCCGTCCCGGAGTAGCCCCAGGACACACAGGGGATGCGGACACAGTGCCCCGCACCGAGGGCTGAAAGGGAGGAGCAGAGCCCCCCGGGCGATGGGGCCCATCCCTGCCTGCTTCTCATGGGCGAAGGGCAGCGCCCACTCGAGAGCTGTCGAGAGCATCCCGGAGATGGGAAATGGCTCCGTGTCACCATGGAAACGGGGCCACTGGCTCGACATGCCGAGGGGACTCGTGTGCTGAGGGGACACACATGCTGAGCCCTGAGGAGCAGGGCACTGGGAATTGTCAGACATTGGGCACGATGGACTGGACACCAGGCATTGGCCGCAGGCCCCCCCAGGACTCTGAAGCCAAACTCGGACCCAGCAATCAGGGGCACTCTGAGGGATGCCACCTCTTTGCAATGCCACCCCTGTGTGATGCCACCGTGGCCAGGCAGCTCCAGACCACCACGCCAATGCTGAACGCAGGGCACGGGGTCCAGAGCGGCTGTTCCCCGAGCAGCCGCCTGATGATGCGCATCGTCAAGGTTATAATTTAGCAAAACACTCAGCGGGGGCTTGGAGGGAGCTGGCCCACGCCAGTTAATTAACCGGAGCTGCACGCACCGAGCCCGCTCCTGCCATAGCAATGAGGGTGAGGGCACTCAGCTTGCGCGGCACAGGCGTGCAGGGGCTGTCGCATCCCACCTGCATCTCGGGGGCTGGGCAAGCAGCTGGCCAGTCCCAGCTGCCAGGTGGGAGCAGCAGGCACTGATGTTTGTGTCCAGGGTGGCAGTCAGTGTAGTGGGGAGGGTCACTGAAGTGTGAGTGCCTGGCACTGGTGGATGTGCACGTGCAGGGGTGTAGGCACAGAGCCTGTGCCATCACCATTCTGGGTTAAGGGTGGCTGTTTGTCCATGCCTGTGTCCATCTGTCCTGTCATGCCTGTGCCCTTGCACGTGCTGGAGTGCACCCCAGTGTGATGTAATCCTGCTGGACAATAATACTGCTGTGTCAGAACAGGGATGGGCAGGAGCTGCCCTTGCTACCAGCGCTGCTTGGACCTGATGCAGACTGAGGGCCTTCATGATCCCTGTGCTAGGACAGCCTCTGGATCCCTGGGTAGAATGACTAGGACTTCAATGGATAAGTGCAAATGACATGGGTCACCATCCCAGCACAATTTCCCTGTCCCCAGGGCAGCCAGAGAGTGGGGGCAGGAGCTGGGGTAGGTGCCCACCCAGGGCAGCACCTCCCAAGGGTGCCCAAGTAGATGCTGTGGTGCTCTGTGCCAGGGTGTTGCCAGGCTCACACCACCTATGCTGCCATCTGGCCTCTCTGGGCACATATCCACTGGGAGGATGCTGTGGGGATGGTGGAGATGGAGCCCTGGGGAGCCTTGGGCCCTGCTCCCCACATCCACCTATCTGCCCTGGGCTCCTTTGATCCTCAGGCTGATAACGAGCTTCCCTGGCAAAGAGCTCATTAGCCACACCAGAGCCTGGTGCTGCCTGACCAGCATCTGGCTGCACTGGGCACAGCACTGGTGTTCCCTGCTCTGCCATGGGCAGCTCCTTGTGTCCCTACAGTTCCAGCCCAGGGACAGGATAGACCAGTCACGGCAACTGGCAGGAGGACTGGCTGGTGTGGCCAGCCTGTGGCCAGAGGCAAGTGCAGCACAGGCAAGTCAATGCTCTGAATTATTGAGCACGGGAGCACAAAGTGGCTGCGACAGGAACACCCTGCATGGGGGGCATCAGGCCATGCTCACACCCCAGCATGGGACCACACCTTGCCCAGATGGAGCAACTGGACACTGCCAGGCTGCAGGGACACTGCACCCACTCAGGGTCCTCTCCCAGCCCCTTGGGTGGTGGGTGCCAGCAGCATAGGGCACCCCCCACCTGCCACCACCTCTTGGTGCTCTCCTGGTTATCCCTGGCGGTGCCACCAGCACCTCCTGCTCCTTCCCCTGTCCAGCACCCAGCTACCAGCACTGCAGCGTCACCTGGCCAGCAGCACAGGTCTGGGGTGACTGCAGCCAGTGGAGGGAAACCCCATTCTCACTGTGCCCCCAGCCCCTCTCAAGAGCCATTTCCAAGCAATGCATTATTGAAGCCCCCCCGTGCCATCACTCACGGACGGCGTGTCGGCAGGCGCCGTCAGCCCTGATGAATATTTCAGGCCCTGAAATCTCCTGCGCCTGCACGCTTAGCCCCAGTCCCCCCCCCAGCTTATTGACTCCTTTGTTTCCCTGCGCTTCTGCTCAGCACCAAGGGCACAGCACGGCAGGGGCACTGTCTCGCCCTGCCCTTCTCCCTGGGGATGGTCACCCGTGGTCATGGCCCCTGCCTGGAGTGGGATGGGGATGGGCTGTTCCCAAGGGGCAGTTGGGCAATGCTGATGGCCCATCACCGGGGCAGAGCCAGAGCATCCCCACACTGCCAAGCTCAGTGCCAGCTGGGGGGCTCCTGGGATGGCTTCTGTGTTTCCTAGGACAGCTGTGCCCATCCCCAGACCTCATTTGCACCTGAGCAACTGCCGGTCCCCTGGCACCATCACCTGCAGGGTCAGGGCAGAAGAATTGGGACAACCTAGAGCACAGCACATTGTGGATCTGTCCCTGGCAACCGCAGCTTGGCACCTCCCAGTTCACTGCCACCTCTGCCAGTGCTCCCAGATGCTGATTGTTGTGGGATCTATGTACAGTGGGAGCAGAATATCAATGCTGCTTGTCACTCCTTCATCAGATTAACATCACTTAGACACCACCAGACACTTCACAGGGGACACCAGGGTGGCATGGCCGGGAAGAGCAAAGCATGTTCAAGGGCCAGTGGGGAGCCAGGTGCTGGGGCTGGCAGCCACAAACCCATCTCTGTGTCCTTGTCCCTTCCCCAGGGAACTGTGGATGCAGTGGGGCCATGTGCCAGCCCCTGCCATGCCCGCCCTACCCAAGCCTCCCACCTGGCGTGGCCTTCACACCCTCCAGCACACCCATGCCGTGGTCATGTCAGAGCAGCAGGGGCTGGGAGCAAGGCCGTGGCTGCCAGGGGTAGATGATATTGGAGTGATCTTGAGGCCAGGAGGGAGGTTTGCCATGCGGGAGGAGAGGAGAGGAGCTGGCTGAGTCACCCAGTGCCGGCTGCTGACTCAGGCGCTTCCTGCCAGGTAACCTCCGCCGCCGGCGTGTGGGCTGCTGGGACAAGGGATGTGGCGCAGGGGACAGACAGCACTGCCTGGCACACCAGTCCAGCATCCAGGGTGGGCTAAAGTGGGAGTGTGTGTGGCTGTGCTGCACCATGTGATGACCCATTTCTACCCGGGATCACCCGCATGCCGTGACACCATAGGGACCGTGGCTGCTGGCCGTGGGAACCATGAGGAGCTGGTGGCTCGCACCTCCCACCCGGCACCTCTGGGTGCCCACACACCCTGGGCGGGTGAAATTTGGCACAGTGGAGCCTGATGGAGCCAGGGTTCCGGCAAGCAGGCGTCTGGCGCCCAGGGCAGGAACCCTGCAACTTCCTCCTGCCGGGCAGCGGGAGCAGCCCCAGCGCCGGGGTGGGCGGGCGATGGGGCTGGGAACCACGCACGGCTTCATCCAGCGGCTCCACGAGGAAGCTGATTTCCTCTGACGGCCCTGGCGCTGCCGCCTGGCACCGCTGCTCCCTCACTGGTGGCCGGTGCTGTGGTGGCAATTAACCCTCCTCTGCAAGCCCACAAAATCCAGCTCCACGTAAATTAACTGAGGCTGCTGAGGTGCTAATTAACGAATCACTCCCATGTCCCCCTGTGCAGCAGGTGTCGCGTCTGGCCCCTCTGGAAAGAGGCTGCTCTATGTGGACCTGTGGCTCACTAGGGAGTGACATTTTCACCTCCCCTGTGCCCACTCTGCCAGCATGCCCAAACCCAGTCCCAGGATGGCCCCCAGGATTCCTCCAGAGCTGGGTCTTCCCTCCTCTCCCTGGGAAATGGAAAAGCTCAGACCCTGTGCCCTTCCTGAGGTAATGCCCACCCAGTGCTCATCAAGGCACTGGTGCAGCGCTACCATCCATGAGGCTTCATTCAAATTTAACAACTGACACAGGATATAAAACAGAAGGGGCAGAGAGGAGCAGGGCTGGGAGCCCATGGGCACACGGTGTGTGCTGAGTGTGCCCCAGGTGTGCCAGCCCAGCGGGTCAGAACCGTGCCGAAACACCGGTATGGGGCTGTGAGGGGCTGCCCCAAACGCTGCCAGGAGAAGCTGGCAGGAGCCAGGACCGTTCATCTCCACATGGCCATGCCAGCACTGCCAGCTACCTGCTCCCTGCATCCGCCCTGCATGCCTTTGGCATGTTCTTGCCGTGTCTGGCTGGACACGTGCCGGCACCTGGCTCCCGCGGGCGGGTCGGGAGCCCTGAGCTCAGCGCGTTGGGCCCTGGTAGGTGTGGTTGGTGAATATTTCATGCCCGCGTTCACCGAGCCCTTTCTTGGTTACACTCCTGCCTCCTCCCCGCACTCTCACCATGTTTATTTATTTAATGAATTATTTATCGGCTCCCCCTCTCGCTTGGCTGGGCGCTGCCCCCCCACTCCCCCAGCCCAGCTCCCAGCCCGGCGCGATGATTTATTGAATGCCGGCTCTGCTCTGCGGTTGCGACATTCTGTCACAGGAAGCCGCGGTTAAATATTAACCAAGGCGGGCGAAGCGGGTCCCCTGCCCTGCCGGGCACACGCTCCAGCCCTTCGGTGTTCATGGATGGCAGGTGGGAGGCTTTCCCCACCGCTTTGATGCCAAAGGCTGCTGGTCGTCAGTGTGACAGACAGAGGGTGGAGGAGACAGAGGGGCATGGAAAGAGCAGGGAATCAGGGCTGCTTCGTACCACAGCTCACCTGGACAGCCCAAGACCTCGCGTCCTCCTGAGAGTAAAGCCACCCCAGCCATCCCACTGCAGACACTACATCCCATTGTGGCAAAACCCAGCCAAGCCCCCTTTCTGTGCTGGTTCCAGGAGTAATTCCTGGTTGGCGCTGACACCAGCACATGAGTGCACACTGTGATGTTCCAGGGCTGTGTTCTGCCACCCAGGTGCCTTCATCCCCACCAGAGCAATTGGTGCATCCCTCCGTGGCCCCGCACATGGGGGTGCTGTGGTGGGGGGACCCCCGTGGTGAGCACAGCGTTGTGCGGGTGCTGACGGCGGTGCGTGCGTTGCCATGAGCGGGGGGTTTCCATGTGGAGGTGGGTGTTGCCATGGGTTTGCCGAGCCAAGGCGTTTCCATGGTGGCAGTGCGGTGCCGTGGGTCCTCCCAGAGGTGTGCAGCACCCGGGATGCCACCACTGCTGCTGCCACCGCACCCCAGCTCCTGAGTGCCCTGGCCCCTGTAGCCCCCCCCAGCACTCCCCTGCTCCCACCCCCAGGCAGCCAGAGCCCTTTTCCACATGTTGTGTTTTCTTCACTTCACTTCTTCGGATGAATAATTAATAGAGGCTTTTTTGGTCCTCCGGGCCCTTCTGCTGGCCCCCTCCCCTTTCCTGGCAGGGTTCTGTCAGGGGCTTGGGCTCTCAGTGCCACCAGTATGGATGGGGAATGAGGGCTGGGGCACAGCCCTGCCATGGCCATCACAGAACTGGGTCTCCTACAGTGCTGAGTGGGACCAGGGGCTCTGCTCATCATCAGCTTTGTCCCCTTCCATGGACTGGGGCAGCATCCACATGGCCAAAGGAACCCTGAGAAGAAATGGGGTGGCTCTCCTCCCACACTGAGCTCCTCCCAAAACTCTGGGGGGACAGGAGACCCCCCCAACACTCAGCACTGGGGCACCTACACTGTGGCACCTGCCCAGGCCTGAGAGCCACCAGGCTCTCTGGGGACTTGGGGACATGACATCTGGCACTGCACCACCCTGGCCACGCTTACCACGCCAGCGAGACAGCTCTTGGCAGGAGCAGCTCAGGCCGGCTCAGCAAGCCCGGCCACGGTTTCGGGAGCCTCCTGGTTTCATTCACAAGCTCCTCAGGCTGCCAAAGCTCCAGGTGATGCGCAGCACCGGCGCTGCTGGGGCAGAGGCCCCCAAGCCAGTGCTGGTGCTGTGCACACGCTTGGCGTGGCCCCATGTGGGAGCTGGGGGCGAGCTGCGCGTGCCCGGTGAGCTGTGTGTGCCCGTGCCGGTGCGAGCATGCCCGTGTGTGCACACGTGTGCCAGGGTGCCGATCACCTGGCACTCAGCTCTGCCGGGCGGTGCTGCACGGCTGTTGCTAAGGGATCTCGCTGAGGCTGGGCAGTGGGAGCTGGCACTCAGCTCAATCCCCACATGGGCGGCAGGGACCAACACCCAGGGGAGTACCCACAGCCCCTGTGGCTCCCCCCAGGGACCTCCACCCCACAAACCTTTGGGATGTGGGAAGAACAAGGGCCTGGCCATGTGGGTGGGCATTTGGCCAAGTGCTGGCTCCTGAGGGAGGTCAGGGCAGGCAGCAGAGCCTGGCACTGTGTCTGTGTTCCCCGGTAGCCAGGCTGTCCTGGTACATGGGCACACACCCGCCCACCCACTCCTGTGCCTCCAGGGCAGCCAAATCCCTCTGCAAATATGTGCAACCCCCATGGCACTGGCAGCAGCAGCATGAGGACCCTCTGGGGTTCTGAGCTCCCACCCATGGCACCCTCAGCAACACAGACCCACAGGGGCTGCTGCCCAAGGCCCAGAGCTCCCAGCCAGGGAGACCCCAAGAGTGGTGGGTCCAGGCTCTGATGCCCCCACCTGTGGGTGCTCCCAGGGAGATCCCAGTGACACCTGGTCCCGCTGGGACAGGCATGGGTGCACCTACATGTGGGTCCACCCTCAGGGGTCCCAGTGAGACTCCAATGGCAGCAGGACCTTACACAGGTGCCCTCACCCCACGGGAGTCCCGGTGAGACTCCGCTGGCACCTGGGACCCGCAGGGACACCTCCTGGTGTCTCCACCCGAGGGGACCCGCAGCCCGAGCCTGGTGCCGGTGCCGAGCCGGTGCCGGGGCGGGCGGGCGGGCCCGGGGTGGCGGCGGGAGCGCGCGCGGGGGCGCGGCGTCGTCGG
>JAGMWU010001377.1:0-13870 GCA_018697195.1 Certhia americana | reverse complement strand
TGATGTGGGAACAATTTTTTTCTTTGGTCAGACAAATAAATGTACAAAGGATCCTTTGAAAGGACAGGATTCAATCTTCAATCATGCTGCCTTTGGAGAAGACCTGTGTCTCCATTTTCCTCTTTTGCCTGCTTGTGTGCCCTGGAAGCCTGGTCAGACACTGATCTTGTGAACACTAATTGGCTTTAGGCCCAGGCACTGACAATGAGGGGCTCTACTAAATCACCCAACTGTGACAGGTTTTTGTAACACCCTGACTGCTGGCTGTGTGAGCCAACAGTTGCCTTGGCCAGAAGTGTATCCATGCCCTCCTACCTCGGTGACATTGAAAGGCTCTTCCCGAGTGTCTTCTTCTTTAAATGGACTTTTCCATAGCCCTTTGAAGTAAATGACATTCACAAAGACCAGCACAGTATCGAGATCAACAGAGTCTGACACAAGGAAGTCTTGGATCCGTCCTTTAAGAAAGAGACAGGGCAGAGGGGAGGTTGATACAGCTCCTCTGGTGTGCACAAATTTCTGCAATGTGGGGGTGAGGGTGGGGGTTCCTGCTTTGTGGAGTTTCATTTTCATAGCAATAAACAACCTGCTCTTGGTTGACCCACCTTTTCTAGAGGTTATGAGGAGAGGAAGACAAGGATATAGTTTATGGTAGGTGAGGGAAAATACCTGCTACCCATTTTTCAGTCCTTACCACTTGTCTCTTTCTCCACCCAGGAATTGATAAGCTGTCTTGCTTCCTCTGCAGCTGTTTTGAAGTCAACTTCTTCCAACTCTGCTCTGTAGAATTTCTTTGCACATGTTATGTATTCCTATAAGCAGAAGGGTTAGAGTTGTTAGATGAGAACTTGGAATTTAATGGATGTGTAAAGCAAGATTGTGAAATAAAGCAGAATGGTTTAAGGAAGAGTGAATGTTTACTACGGTTTGAACATGTCAGACACGGAATATGTCAGTCACATCTGTCTTCCTGTACTGAGTCTTAAAGCTGTACAAGAAAGACTGCCTCACATATACAGGTCTGGCACTTTTTGATGAGACAGGGTTCTAAGTTAAAATTTTTATACATTTCCTTTACCAAAAGAGTTCCAGTTTAACAAACATTTCTAAGACAATGTTTGTCTCCTTCTCTTTGTGTTCACTCTCTAGGGTTTTGAATTCCGTGTTTTCACATTCTTAGATTTCAAAAGCAGAGCTTCCTTTCACTAGGAAAACTGACAATTTCAGTTTTCATTATTTCAAGTAATAAAGTTTATTTTATTTCCATTAAAAATTACATTTTCCATTAAATGCCATTTTTCTAGTAAATTTACAGCAATCTTGATTACTCCCTGTGATTTGCAACATAGGCATATTTTACACCATTGTAGCTTTTGTCTTCATCTAACAGGCACAGAAAGGTCCAAACTCATTCTGTACCAGCTCCCCTCATGGCTCACAAGCACCTCTTCATCAGCAGAGACTGGGCTACTGGTGGTGCATCTCTAGGGCAGAGTCAGAGGGGGTTTACAGGGAATCTCATGGAAGACAGTTCACAATATAACTCACCTGAAGAATAGGGTATGTTTTTTCTATATAGAGTCTGTCAGCAATCCTGAGTGAGTAAGTAGCATTTTGCCTGCTGACGTCTGAGAGAAGATCCTTGAATGATTTGTGGATGTACTCAGCAGTGCCGCACTGAGGTGATGACATGAAAAAACAAGATAGCTTGCATTAGAAAAGATCTTAAAGTATTTTCCTTTCAGTTAAGAGTGATGCTACAGGGCAATCTGACCCCACAAACTGTCACCTTTGGGACAGCCGGTGCTGTGGTGGTGGTGCATTGAACTGGCACATTCATCCTTGTCAAGACAACTCCCCTGAAATGTGCTTTTTAAAAGATGCAGTTGTGTTCCTGTCACTGAGACTTCTGGGCTCTTCACTGCTCAGCATTTTCCTGCCCAGCTGAAAATCAAACTGCTGTTCTAGGTACTGAGCCCTATTCACTCATCCCCCAGAAGCTCACCCTGGTGCCCAAAGCATTCTCCCCACACCATTACTTGTTCTGGTGCAAGATAAGCAACCTGCTGTCTTTCTCTGTTTGTTAAAAAAAATAGGTGAAACACCTTCCTTCCCTCCCTCCACAGATCCCCTTGGTTTAAGGCCACTACTGTAGTTTTTGTCAGGGTCTGAAACTGCCAGGAGGAGAGGCAGAAAAGTTCTGCTTTTGTTCTGAGGAGAAAATAACACAGAAAGGAATATTAAGTTATTTCTCTACCTGGGAGTCAGAAATTTCTCCATCTCCTGTAACATTGTCAAAGTGAAGAACCTGCAAGAGAAAATAGCAGTGGTAGAAATGAGAAGCATGACCAAAAATAGTGTGAATTCGAGATTTACGCATGTTGCTTGTTAAAAAAACCCATTGGCTCAGAGAAAAAATGATGCTGAGAAAATAGATTAACTAAAAATTCACAGGTGAGCTTTGGTCTGTGCTCTCTGTGACCTTCTTGGAAACTGTAAATACTACTCTTTGCTTAGATGATATTTTTTCCTAGTGAATGTCTAGAAATTAATTGAGTTACATATTTTGTATTGCTAAAAATATTCTGTCTTCCTGTCTTTCTGGGATTAATCTTTTATAGATATGAAAAAAGAAAATCTGATAACATTATTTGGAACTTGTCAGAATTTAGAAATCATAAAATTTCTGACTGGCAATCTATTTTGCTATTGTCCCTGAGATTTATTTTTTTTTATGCTTAAGTCAACTGTCAGTTCTATTGAAAACATACACCTCTTTTATTAGTATTTTCTATATATAACTCTTGATTCAGTTCTCCATTTTGTGACTTTGGCTTAGTTCTTGTGCATTGAAACAGGTGAGAACCTCATCAATGGATAATATTTTTCATTGCTATTACTTAGAAGGAACAAGTAGCACAAGTAGAGGTCACTTTACACTAGTGTAAGTAACTTACCTTCTCCATCTGGGATTGAGTCCTACCCCTTGCTCCCATATACACCAGGGCCAGGGTTGAAAGCATGCTCAGGGAGGAAAAGAGCACGTTGTCATTGCTGCGGTGAAATTTCACCTCCTTGAATACGTCAAAACAAAATTCTGCATTTGCTGCACTGATGGAACCCATTGTGAAATCCCTGTTGTCTGAAGGAAACAGAAAGAGTCTGACTTACTGTGGTGAAATAGGGCAATTGTAATGATGGTTATTTGAATTTAAAAAATTCACTGCACATGAACCCCAAACTTAGTGCACAGAGGTTTCCAACAAACAGAATCCAGTGGTGTGGATTTAAAAGGCAGACATGCTTTTGGATTCATGAAGAATCAAAGTGTCTGACATCTGCCAGCTGTGCATAGGCTGGTGAAAGAAGAAAACACAGACTAGAAAATACAGAACTTTGAAGTATAATGCAACAGTATATTGTTTGTGTCACTTATAACTTAAGGTCTTGAGGATCTTCAAGCAATTTGTTTCCCTGTGCAGCTGCTAGAGGACAAATTCCAGGGTACTCTGCCATATGTGTCACAGTTCCTATGGCATCAACATTTTCATGTGACAAGCATGTCTTAATGTGAGATAATTTGAACAACAAAACTTCTAAGTGTTCCTCTGACAGAATGGATGCTCATTCTCTTTCTAAATTGAACTGATTGTATAGGTGAGATTTTTTATTTTTTACCTATTCTGCTTACTATTATATTTTAGGCTTAAAACTCTGTTTATGTTCTTGGTGAAAAAACAGATTCATGAAGCAATTGCTTGGGGGATTTCTTGTTGTCATTTATATTTGAAAATGTAACTATTAAAGATAACACAGAACTGTAAAATGATGGAATCATTTGAGCATCTGCACTCCTTGATTTCATTTGGATAATATCTTATATAACTCCTGGAATTTAAACAAATTCAATTTTATATTTTAATACTAAATTAAAAATTAAAGCAATAGAGGAAGGAAGAAGAAAGGCTGTTGTAACTTATCACCAGATTTTCAGTGTGGAAGGGTTAGTGAACAAAAGTATAGTTCTTAAATACATATACTTTGACTTTATGCATGGCAGATTGTGAAATAGCAAAATAATACAGAAGATACATCTGAAGGTAGATAAGGTTTCTGCAGAAGGCATCCTGTGATAATTAGTTTCTTCAACTGATATTGAAGGCCTCACAAACATAAGGTTACATCAATATGATTATAAGTATTGTAAAAGAAAATTGGCTTTTATCTTGAAGATTAGAACTTAAAACATAATTGAAAGAAATGCTTACCTTATCAGATTCACCAGCGAAGGGCAAAGCACAGCTTCTCAGCTGTACTTGGAGCAGACTTGATGAAACCCTTGAAATATATCTTGTGCTATTTTGTGACACGCCCCGTGCTGCCTGTTCTGTGTTTACCCAATAAAGTGATGGATGGAGCTCAATGTCAGACATGCACTTTTACTTGGAATAAGTCCATTCTTTTAAGGAAAAAAAAAAAAAAAAAAAAGCCTGAATGAAAGTATTTTAAGTTAAAGTTTCCAAAAAAGGAAGGTTTATTCATAATAGCACATGAAACCTTGCAGAAAAGACAGGAGAACATTAAAATGACTGAAGCAAAAATAATGATAAAAGGTATTCATTTGACTTGAATAGTAGTTACGATTTGATTATGGCATCAAATAATGTAATGTAACTTGTGAAAATAAACCAAAAAAGAATGGTGAGGAATTCAGTCTTGCAGAAAGTCTGTAAGGAATTTTGTCTTATTTTCCTGAATATTCCTTTGTCTTGAATAGTGACAGACCAGAGCCATCTCAGACCCACCATTCTGTGAACTCACAAATTTTGGTAAAATCAGTATGCAGGCCTGTATTTATTGCAATTTTTCTCCCATTGTTGGCTGGACTACCAGTATCACCAGTCTTTATTCCCACCAGAATCCATAGCTCTTCCTAAGGAATGGAGAAAATTTACCACCAAGGAATGTAAGAGAGCATATCCTTTCAATGTTTATTGCCAAATTTAATGAAATTGAAGTAGATTTTTCTGCAAGAGATCATATATATTTTCCTGGTGTCCCTTGCTGCATTGTAAAAGATAGACATAGTGTTTCACAGAGCACAGTTTTTCATTCCAGAGCAATCTAGCTGGAGGAACTCAGACATAGTCACAGTCTGTGCATCACATCAGTGGAACAAAACCCTCAGTGAGAGTATTTTGGAAATACAAATTAATTTCAAAAGCAATTTCAGCACATCTGTGCAGGGAAGAACTACAGAACTAATGAAAAATGTGTTGGGGAAAGAGAAGTTGAGAAAATAAGAAAGACAAGATTTCTGTAACTTTATTAATTCAGGCATCAGGATATTTAGATCCTAGTCAGATGCTACGAGAATAGGATTTGAAATTACTGCTATAATTTTGAAGGGTAGTTTAAGGTGTGCTGTTCTTTTCCACAGGTCACAGCACCAGATGCGAGTTTCAAAATGTGCCTTTTGTACATACAGAGACCATTCTTACAAGACCATTCTTACATTCTTCTGCAAGCAACTTCATGGCACATCAGCCAAACGAACCAGCTGAAGAAATATTCATGGTCTGCAAGACAGTCATAATATACAATAGCAAGCAGAAACCAGTTGCATAATTCCTTTGAAATAAAAGAATGGATAGACAATAAAAGAAACTGCTTTGACCTCTTAAATGCCATGTAATTTAAAAACAGAAATCCAAAGTCAATACACAAAATAGCTCTGAAATTGTCTAGAACAAATTATGCCCCAGGAGAGTAGAGGTGGACTTTTTAACCCTTTTAGTTGTCTGTGCAAGATGAAAGGCTCTGAATCATCCCTACCTTTCTCTCTAGTACAGTCCTTCGTAGTCGCACTCAGCTGAAGTTGCTCTTGCAATAGGAGCCATGGAGAGCTTTGGTCTGGACTGGTGCATTTACATCACACTGGTACTTTACATGGTCCAGGCCAGTGTGCTAAAATCATTGTTAAGCAGGAACAGGGCTTTTGAGGAAGAATCTTTAGACCTTGACCTGCTTGGGAAGCTCATCACTGAAGATCTACTCCAAAGAGATTGATGTATTCTCTCACAGGAGCAGTGTGTAAACTGGTCACCACTGTTGTGAGTCCCATTTTGCTGAAAAGGATCCCACTTTGCTGGAGGACAAATTAGTGCATGTGCTAGTGTAGGGTGAACCTTTAACCACACAGCTGGGAGTGATTCCTCGACTGCCAGCTTTTCCTGCAGCTGCTGCTCCTTCTACCTTTCCATCTTGAGACTGCCTTGTTTCTGCTCAAACTGCCTTCTACACTCTTGGCCATGGTCCATTGCAATATACTTGACACTAAGAAGGCAGAGGATTAGCCAGTATGTTTGTCCCTGTCACTTCTAACATTTAAATATGTCTTGAGTCTTTTTCCTTGATAATCAAATTGTCTAGTGGTGTGCTTCAACACACCGTATGTGAGCCACCTTGGCACTTGTGCACCATCCACCTGAATCATGTTTGTATCATCATAGACAGACTGTAACTTGGTAGCTACAAAGATGCCCCATGAGCTGGCAAGGTGCTTTGTAGCAGCAAACTTACAGCATTAATGTTGTTAGCAAAATATTTCTGAGTTGAATATATTCACTAATGAAAAAATTTTTTTGGTTTACAGGAGAGAAGGAGAAGTCCACTGCTTGAGAAGTGTGTGAATGCACAACCCAGGTTACTGGTTTTGTTAGCATTTCTATTTTTTATTGGTCAAATGAATGATTAATGTAAAGTAAGTTGCAGAGGTAACTGAATCATTCCAAAAGTAAGTAAAAATTGTGATTATGATCAGCTATCAGCACAGGAGTGTAAGAATATGAGAGGTAATGCCTAGTGAACTGGGCAACTTTTGGTCTGTCATGGAGTCCAGTGAGGTTAAGCAAACCTTCCTGCAGTTGAAATGCTTCCTTGGAGAAAAGATAATGTATTGTTCTGTCCAGCACAGTAGCACAAACACAAAAGGATGTGTTTATCCACGTTCTGTTGTTGGACAATGCTTGTCCCAAGAAAGAGGTCACCTAAGGCTTGGTTGCCCTTTCCTCTGCCAGGCATTTTATTGTGGAACTGTCCCTAAACCAACAGAGTCCTGGACATTTGGACCTTTAAAAAAGGATATGAAGTCCAGGTCAGCTCACAGACCAAAGCCTTTCATCCAATCACAATATCCCACACAGAGCTCAAGATTTCGCTCGCATCCATGCTGCTGTTCTTTTGTCAGCGGGAAGGAGCATTTCAATTGTTTCATGTTTGTCTTGCTCAAAGTGAGTGCCAGTGATTGTTCAGTTAGCTGTCACTACAGACCCTGGTGGTGTAGCTAATCAATGGTGGTTTCTCTCTCAGTTGTCCTGTTGGACCATGCTCCTCCCCCAGTCTGAGGAAACTTCAGGTGTCTGGTCAAGCTCCTTCAGACAGGAGCTCTTAGCCCACCTGGTATCTTTCATTGGCAGCCCTGGGCCATCCTGAAGTGTCAGGCATCTTTGCTTGCAGTGCTGCCTTGGTCACTCACAGGCTGTGACAGGGCTGTGCATACCTCAGTGTTGGCAGAGTAAATTTCTCCAGTGAAGGCATCTTCAGAAGGATCCTGTGATGGATTTGGTCACAAGTCACTCACCCTTACTGCATCTGCTTAGCAGTGCACACAGCATCCAGGGTCTGCAGCTGTACAAGTTCTGGACCAGAATACACAGCTCTCCCTTTATCAGTCACCACAGCACATGTGAAGTCCCTTATTGATCTCTCAAGCCTATGGAATCAGCCAGCAGGCAGGGTGATGCTGTGTATGGCCTTACTCACTGGCTCCTAGGGAGGCAGCAAGGTACAGAGTGCCTTACACCCAGCACACACAGGGCAGGAAAGATGGCCACTGGCATTGGCATAACAGTTAACTGGCTGTGCCATGTGGGAGCTTAGTTACCAGCATCCCTCCCCACAGAGAAGCCTGCTTGTGGCAACATGGGCTAACACTGCCCACGCCACTGTGCCTGCTACATTACCTTCCATCACTCACTGGAAGTCTGCCCAGCATGTCCTTTATCTTGGTATGTACTCCCAGGAAAGGTAGAATTTTTCTTTTGACAAAATAGGATAAACTAATCTCTTGGTTTGTTTCAACACAGACACCCTTCCACAAAGCCTTCCTCTCCTCTGAATAACAGCCTACTGAGATGATTGACAATGTTCCTGACATGTCTTCTGCAGGAAGACTGCTGCAGAAGAGAAGTTTCACCACACAAGGGTCCATGCCATCATGTTGGCTTTGACAAAAAGAACTGGGAGGTCTGGCAGACACCAAGTTGACTGTAAGTCAGCAATGTGTCCTTGTGACAAAGAAGTCAACAGCACAAGGGGATGCCTTAGCAAACGCACTGCCAGCAAGTAAAGGGAGGCTTTCCTGCCCTTCTACTCAGCACTGGTGGGACCACAGATGGAATGCTCTGTCTGGCTGTGGGCTTTCCATTACAAAAGAGATGGGGATGTACTGGAGCAGGACCAGAGAAGATGATTAAGTGGTTAAAGTATCTGTCATGTGAGGAGAGGCTCAGAGACATGGGACTTGTTACTCTGGAAAGGAGAAAGTACCGGGGGAATCTTATCCATGTGCATAACATTCTTGATGGGAGAGTAAAAAGAAGATGGAGATGGACTTTGTCCCATGAATAGGCAAGAGAGAAGGGAAACAACCTGAAATAGCAGAAATTACATTTAAACATAAGAAAATACATTTTCTTTCTGATAGGGAGGTAAATCCAGGCTGCCCAAAGAAGCTGTGGAGTCTTCATCCTTGGAAATATTCAAAACCCAGAAGCACATGATCCCAAAGTAACCTGCTGTAACTGACCCTGATTGAAAGGGGAGTCTTGGGATAGAAAATCAGCAAAGGGCACTTCCAGTCTCAGCTGTTCTCTGCTTGCATATTATAGCTAGATGAAGATCTCAAGGGAGGTGGAGAGAGCATGGTTATTGCACATTAATGTGCAAAGTACATTCTTTGTACTTTGTGGATGTGGATGAGGCACTTGGAATGGGAACATATGGCATGTTTTACAGACAAGTATTGTTTCCATGCTGTATGGAGAGAAAGGTTGCCTCATAGTGGCAGATCCTTGGATGTCTCTTTGTGCTTTCTGGAGGGGTGCAATTTGTACCACTAGATGCAGAAGGTTTCAGAGTTTGTCTTGTTACCTTCTAAGCCTTATTTCTGGAACTGCACAGCAGTCTGTAAGAGAAAAAGGGTCTCAGTTCTTCAGAAAACTCTTTGGGAGGCTGTGACAAAAATGCCAGTCACAACAAGGATGTTTTCAAGGTTTATTTTTTTTTGCCTTTTTTCATGAAAAACATCTGGAGCATTTTAATAAAGTTAAAAGCAAATATTAAAGCAAGTTACAGGCTTAGTACAGTATTTCTGAATTTGCATCTTTAACTGTCTCCTGTCTGATTTTTTTTTTTGGAAAGAGGAAGTTTTGTACTTGCCTCTGAGTCTCATTACCTCTTTGCTTTTCTCCCATTCCTTCATTTTGACCATTATTGTTGTTCAGGAAACAACATTGGTCACGGAAGTATATCTTTATACTTTATAAGCACCTTACATTTTAATAATCATAGGAAGGAAAGTTTTCAAATGTAACCATTTTGAAATCTTCTTATTGTTTAAGTGTACAGGCTTTTAAATTTAACAGACTGGATCCAGTGCTTCTGGGTATAAAGAGATGCAGAAAATTATTAAACTGCTTATGGAAAGCCTTGAGATGTTGAAATTTCACATCTCTTGGAACAGTTTAGACCACTGCTTTAATTTCTAAAGAAAGAATTAAAATGTTCTTGGTGAAATAGCTGTCTTTACCACTGAAAAACAACTGAGTCTGTATCACAAATAACCTGATGATATTAAAATGATATGGTCGTCAAACAGGTAGCACCACCTTCTTTCTTCTACAGATCTGTTTTATTCATGCCACACTATAGGTTAACGTGGAAATAGAATCATAGAATCACAGAATATCCTGAGTTGGAAGGGACCCATCATGATCATGAGGTCCAACTTCTGGCCCTGCATATGACAGCATCATGACTCACAGCACGTACCCAAAATTGTTGTCCAAACACTTCTTGAACTCTGTCAGGCTGGTGCTCTGACAACATCCCTGGAAGATGGGGAGCATCTTCCAGCACCCAAACCTCTGGGTGAAGAACCTTTTCCTAGTATCTAACCTAAGCCTACCCTGACACAAATTCCTGATATTCCCTCAGGGTCTGTTACAAGTCACCAGAGAGGAGATGAGTTTCTGGTCCTCTGCTTCCCCACCTGAGGAAGCTGTAGACTGCAATGAGGTCTCCCCTCAATCTCTTCTTCTGCAGGTTGAACAAACCAAGATCTCAGCTGCTCCTTCTATTGCTCCCCCTCAAGGCTCTTTACCATCCTCATGGCCCTCCTTTGGATGCTCCCCAATAGTTTATTGTCTTTTTTATACTGTGGCTCCCAACATTGCCCCCAGCACTTGAGGTGAGGCTGCCCCAGTGCAGAGCAGAGTGGGACAATCCCTCCCTTGCCCAGCTGGTCATGCTGTGCCTGAAGCCCCCCAGGACACCCCAGGTTGGCCCTCTTGGCTGCCAGGGGACTGCTGGTGTTCAACTTGCCATTGACCAGGACTCCCAGGTCCATTTCTGTGGGGCTGCTCTCCAGCAACTTATTGACCAGTGTACATTGAGGGTTTCCCTGTCCCTTATTATGGGAATAGCTGATATTAACAACAGAGTACCTCCTCTCAAAACTTTCAGTAGGGAAATGCTTTGCCTAATTGTCCATCTCCTTATTCTTTCTTATGCCCTTTGAGTTATATGCTTTTTCAGATGATTTCATCATCTCAAATGGCAGAGCTGATGGAATAGTGTTTCCTTGAAATATTTATCTGACTAATAGTGCATCTTTTATTCCCATTGGAATTGTATTGAAAAATACATAAAAATAAGTAAATATTTCACTGGGCTGTTTCTTCAAAATCAGTACTACAGAGAGGAATCAAACTCTAGGTGTGTGAGTTCATTTATTTCATAAATGCATAGGAAACTTCATATCTACATACTTTATTCATTCTGAAAACTGGAGGATTTTGTACTAAATACCATTTTTCTCACAACAGTTACCCATGTAATAATATTTTAAGGGTTCGTCATCCAGAAAATTAAGGAAATTCACATAATTTCATGACAAGCATTTGTGACTTTCTTTTATTGCATCAAAAAGGAAAAAATCAATTTTGTGCATCAGAATCAGTAATATATGATTAGAATGAAAACAGGTCTTAGTATTGTGCCAATAGATCATATTTGGAGATGATAGTGGACACATAGGAAAAAAAAGACAGAGAAAATTAAGATTCTCATGTATTTCTTGAAAGCAAGAGATGTAGTCCTGAACTACCATAGAAACAAAGAAGCCCAGCTACATTCATGAAATAATAATATTCTTGAGTTTTGAACAACTGAGACCTTTCCAGGAACAAATTGAAATTTACTTGCTAAGCGAGATCAACAGAGACAAAAATTATTTTAAAATGTGTATTTTTTCACAAAACTCCCATGGAGAAATCAGCTTCTTTATTATCACTTACAGGATTTTTCACAAAAAACAGAATGTTCTCAAATCTGAAGTGACTTCCAATGTTTTAAACAAGAAATCAGACAACTCTTTTGCTTGGCAGTTCTGAGTCCTGGATCATTTAGATATCCATGTTTCAGGCTTTGAATCTATACTCTATGACAAGACATAGCTGCACCTAGAGGAAGTTAGATCTCTTTGAACATTCTAAAGCAGAAGGGAAACTCTCCATGATTTTAGAGAACCTCTGAAAGAAATTCAATATTACATGGGGTACTGGTGAGAGGACAGCTCTGGACATAGAGGATATGTGTACCATTTTCTATCAGATAAGTAAAAAAAATAAAATTTACATAGGCACCAAGTAATACCCTGCATAGCAGAATCTTGTCCACAAGCATCTTCTCCAGCCTGGAGATTCAAAGCCAGTGTTTTGGCAACAGCATGGGTTTGTTAGCAGGATAGACCAGGGAATGGGATGACCATATCCCATGGTTTTCCATGTAATGGAATATCAAAGACTTGGAGCCCTGTCTGCAACTACTTCTTCAAGTGAAAATCATTTGACCCCTTCCTGGCCTGTGAGTGCCTCTATTCTCTGTGGGCTTAGTCTTTGCTAGGCTCAATCAACACTGGAACCAGACTGAGAAGGGAAAGGAGCAAACACACTTGCTGCTCTTACCTCACCTGCAGTTGTGTCTTCGCTATGGAAACTTCAGGAAAGGGCACAACTTAGAGAAGCCTTTCCACTTGCAGAAAATATTGAAGAGATGAGATTATACTACAATACTAGAGTAAAGGGTGTCTGTTTCTTAGGGGTAGGCAAGAATTATTTCCAGCCCTTTTTCTCCTTAGGGAGAACAATATCTACCAAAGAAGAGGATCAGGTTGCTTGGATTGTGTTTGACAAAGAAAAGGAATGGGTGGTCAGCCCTGAACTCTTCAAATTCAGAGGAATGTTGGATGTCTTCTGTGTCATCCGCTGACCCAGCCTCCTCAGTGCCCTCTTCAGTGACTTCCATGTATGCCTCGTGGATGGCCTCAGATATCCTCAGGCTCTCTGCTGAGGAGATGCCAGAGAGGTTGGCTGAGGGACTGAACAGGTCGGTCATACCCAAGGATGTCAAGACAGATGTGAGGTTGTATTTCTCCTCAATCTTCATGCGTGGGAGGTACACTTTTACTCTCTTCTTTTCCATCACCTTAGGACTGGTCCACTCCATGAGTTTGTCATAGCTGATTTTGTTCTCAATCTGCAAAGAGAGGCAAGGAATTAAATGCCTGAGGCAAAAGTTCTATGGCCTTAAAAGCTGTGTTTTTACCACCCATTATTGCTTTTTCCATTTACTTTATGCACACAATAGAACTGATACTTGTTCTTAAATGCATTTATTTATCCTGTATGCTTCCTCCTGACTATGGAGCCTATATCATCTGTCTGTCTTGATGAAGTTACTCAAACCTTTTCCCTCTGAAAATTTCTTCATCAGATCAAGTCTTTTCTTGTAAAAATACAGTTTTTTGAAAACATAAAATCAAATTGGCCCTAAAGCTTTTTCTCTTGGAAGATATTTTATTGATCTCTTTCCTCAAGTTTTATCCTTTCTAATTTTATTTTTCTCATTTCCCTTTTAGTCAGCTCTTGGAATGCTTTCTTCATCACTTTCATTTTTTTCCCCCTAGGATAAACTTTTCTTCTTTACCAAATATTTTAAATCATTCACAGTGATAAAAATCCTGCTACTTTGCCTGCTTCTGATACCCAATGAAGATTGGTGCTACAGCAACATTCTCTTCTGCAGGGCTGCAGCAACACTTCACTGCTTTAATTTCATTTTATAAAACTGAGCTCAGGACTCTCTTAAAAGGCTCTGCCTGAGCACCTGGACAGATTTTGTGCTCCCCTACCCGCCCAGAACAGCTGTGGTGTGGGCAGCCGGGATGTCAGTGGACAGCAAAAGGTCTGACAGCAGCCAAGCCCCACTGCAGTCACAGCTCTTCTGCTTGTCCTGCCAGGACCATACCTGTGCCAGGCCAGAGATGTCATCAGGCAGCAGCACCAACAGGCTGAGCTCTCCACTGGTGTACGGAAGCTCCAGGATCCTAAGTTTGTCTTCAGCCACTCTTCCCACTTTGAAGGTGCTGTTCTGATACATCATTTGCACGGGTCTGCTCTCTTGCTGCAAGAAGAAAAAAATGTGAGATGATGTGATGTGGGAACAATTTTTTTCTTTGGTCAGACAA
>JAGMWU010001375.1:0-13909 GCA_018697195.1 Certhia americana | reverse complement strand
GGCACTGGTGTGTAATGGGACGTCCTGCACGTTTACACCTGCTTCTCGGGGCAATGGTTCCCCTCCACACAAGAATACTGCTCAGCTTTTCGCTTTGGCTAGATGCCACTGGCTTTAGCAAAAAACCTATACAGAGTGACTTTTCTGCAAAGGACTTTTGAGATCTCCCCATGGAAGGAAGGCACGTCTATGGGCACAAGGCCTGGAGGACATCGTCTCTCCTTTGGTACCTATACCCCTCTTTCTCTCTCTCTTTTGTTTATTTTCCTTAACTCTAAATCTCTCTCTCTCTCTCTCTTTCTCTCCCATAATTGTTGTTGGCACTCAATAAAAGTGCATTGCTGTGATTAAACTGAAAGTAAGTCCCCTCTCCTGTGTGTCTTTTGCACTCTAATATTGGGAAAATGAACCATGACAATCCCCGCTTGTATGAGTGGATCGTGACAGCTGGCAAGAGTGGGGAGGCTCAAGGGCATTCACAGAGCTCATCCTGCTTTCTCTGCATTCTGCCAGGCTTGCATTCCCTAACAAGTCCTGCTACCACCTCCTGTTTTCCATGACTGGAACAGTCACAATGGAAACCTCACCAATGGCACAATTACCCAGCCCACCGGGAAAAGAAAGGACCACTTGTCAAATTCTCCAAATATTTGTCCTGTTTTGCTGCAAGAGTCGTGCTGCACTCACGGTGTGGAAAGCCAAGAGGAGCTACAGTTGGTGGCACATCTTGTGACAGGAGCTCGACCTCGTTCTCCAGGAAAGGTTCTTGGAAAGAGCAGAGAAGACTGTGAAGAAGATTCTGAGAAAACTGAAACAGCTTTAAAAAGATGAAATAAAATTGAAAGAAACAATCCGAGGTGTTTTCCTCTAAATTTATTTCTATGCCCCTGTTTTCCATGTTCCACTATTTCTCATGCCATTTGTTCCAAATGGATCTCACCTCTAAGATGGATGACTTAGTGAGTTTTAGACACTGTAAAATTCCATGAGCTACACTCAGTTTGCCTTCTGTTTTTGCTGGAAAACACTGCTGGAGACATACTTGCAGTATTTGGGTGGGGCGGGGGCCGTTGCTGACCCAGGTCCGAGCGCTGACAGCCGCCTCTCTCCAGCAGGGAATGTGCAGGAGGCCCCGCTGCAGCGTTACCGAGTGGGTTCACTGCTGGGGCGTGGCGGCTTCGGCAGCGTCTTTGCGGCCACGCGGCTCTCGGACGGCACACCGGTGAGCGGAGGAGGAGGAGGAGGATGGGGGGAAGGAAGGGAAGGAGGGGGAGAAAGAAAAGGAGGAGGAGGCGGGGGGGGGAAGGAAAAGGAGGATGGGTCTCGGCAGGGAGAGCTGTGTGCTCAGCCCGCTGCTGCCCTTGCCGTGCAGGTGGCCATCAAAAGGCTGCCACCGACCGGGCCAAACTGATCGACTTTGGCTGTGGCACCTACCTGCAGGACACAATCTACACTGACTTTGCAGGTGAGCCCACACGGCTGTGCTCCTGCTCCCAGCATCTCCTGGCCCAGGAGCTCAGGGGCCCCCCTTGGTGTGGCAGCGGGGATTCTCCCTTTTGCTGCCAGTCGTGCCACTGAGTCTTCAGCCCAGTTGCTTTCGAGCAGGGCTGGCTGGGGGTGGGCATCTTCCAACCCTGCTCGCAGCCTTTGCCAGCCACTTCTGCCCAGGACTGGGGCTGGGGCAGCCAGGCCAACAAAAACACCCGTGGGTGCGGTAACCGAGAGGAGGGGGCCAGAAGCAGTGCACCAGCTGCCTCAGTGTACAGGCAAGAAAGGGCTTGGACTGCTGCACTGGCCTTCTTTGCCTCGGCCTGATCATGTTTTTGGGGCAATGCAGGCAGGGAGGAAGAGGGCATGGGTTTTCCCCAGCTCTGAGTGAGTTTCTCCTTTGCATGTTGTTCTCAGGCCTTGCCAAGCCCTCCACTGCCCTCCTCCAACACCACTGGCTTCTTTTCCAGCCCCAAGTTTGGACACAAGTCCCAGGTGCTGGCAAGAGGGCAGCGGGTCACACCGTGTGTCACTGGGGCAGCCCCCACACGCCCAGGGATGCTTGGGCCAGGCTCTGGCAGCAGCAGCAGCAGCAGCATGTCCCTGATGAACTCCATCTCTATTCCACAGGAACACTGTCCTACAGGCCCCCGGAATGGATCCGCTTCGGCTGGTACCGTGGCGAGGCAGCAACCATCTGGTCCCTGGGCATCCTGCTGCACCAGATGGTCTGCGGGAAGCACCCTTTCAGGAGGGGCAGGAACCTCAGCTGGGGCCAGCTGCAGCTGCCACAACGGCTCTCTCCAGGTGGATCCCTCTCTCTGGCCATGGGGGAATAGCAGTGCTGGCAGACAGCAGCGGGCTCCTCAGCATCCCGCTCTGGCAGCTGCTGACGGGGTGCCACGTGTCCTGCTCTCCTGCTTCCCTGCAAAATGAAGAATTGAGGGGAAAGTTTAGGCCCAGCTCTGAGCACATGCAGCACAGCCAGGGCATGGGAATAGTGGGATGGGAGCCTCATGCAGCTGACTGGTGCTTTCTGGTTTCTCTGCCCAGACTGCCAAGATCTGATCAGGTGGTGTTTATCCCTGAACTCCTTGGAAAGGCCCTCATTAAAAGACCTGTTCTGTCATGCCTGGATGCAGGATATTCATCTGCCCTAGAAGAAGGGAGAGAGCCAGAGGCACACTGTGATCCAGGGCCCTGGTAAGTTCCAGCTGCACACGTACCCTGGCAGTCAGAAGCAAAGAAAGCCAGGCTTTATTGTGCTGCCTGTGTCACTGCACAGGGCTCATGGGATAGGAAGATGCAGCCCTTGTGCTGGAGCTGAGCTGCTCTGCCCAGCCCTGGTGGCTGCCATCTGAGCTGCTTTGCCTTGTCCTGCTTCCCTGACAGCTGGGGCCCTGGGCAGAACACTGAGAGCCTGCTCTCACCCCCAGGCAAGAAGGAGCCCCTGCAGAAGCTGCACCAGGTGCTGCTGCTGCTGCAGCTGCTGGAGACAGTGAGTACGACAGCAAGGATGAGGAGCTCTTCCACCACCTGGCCACCGACAGGTGAAGATGATGGATTGTGGCACCTTCTTCAAAGCCAGGCTCCACAGGGAATTTGCAGAAGAGTCTGCAGCCAGGCAGATGTTCCCAGAGTTGGGCATTGCCCAGCCTGGCTGGGAACCAAAGGTTCTCCCTTTGCTGGGGAAGAGGCAGCTGATTCTTCAGTTGGCTGCCCAGCTGCTTTTTGGCAGCGCTGTGGGGATGGGTACAAAATGGGAGTTGGCTCCTGGCCCTGCCAACAGCCCCCAGCACTTGACTGTGTCCCAGGCTGGGTCTGGGGCTGGGACAGCCAGCCCGACACAAACAAATGCCCATGGTGGCAGCAGAGGTGGCACTGCAGCACCTGTGCATGGCTGCTCTGCTGTGCAGGCAAAGAAGGGCTTGGGCTGCTGCACTGCCCTTGTTTGCTTTGGCATCACTGCTCTTTTGGGGGACAGTGCAGGGGGGAAGGGAGAAAGCATGGGCTTCCCTCCCCTGTGGGTGGGGTTTTGCCCACCATGTAGGGGCTGGGCCTTCCTCAATGCCCTGACAGAGATAAGATTTCTCACCTTTATTTGTCTCTTCCTATTTTTGTCTGTAATCTATTTTCATGTCTCTGTTGTTTCTTTTTCTAGAGGAAGCGTTCTAGGCGGTGTGCAGCCTGGATGGGGAAGTGCTCGGGATCAGCTGTGGCGTGGATGGGCTGTGCCATTGGAGGAGACCAAGGACATCGTTTGGGAACAGCTTTTTTTCTGGTGGTGATGGCATGAGGTATGTGCCTGTCGTGTGGTCATGGTGGCAGAAGAGCTTTTTTGGGAGATGGCCTGCTCTGGCAGCTGCTGAGGGGCTGGCTCTGCCCTGGCTGGCTGCAGGCTGGGCACATGTCCTGCCCTCCTGCTCTGCTGCCCAAGGCAGCACTGATGGGCAGCTTTGGGCACCGCTCTGGGCAGGGCCAGCACAGCCTGGGCACCGCTCTGGGTGGCTGGCACAAGGGCACAGGAGCCTTCAGCTGACGGGCCATTTCTGCTTTCTCTCCTTGCAGCCGGGCTCTGCGGATGCTGAGGCTGCTCTGGGCTCTGCCAGGGCTCTGCTGGAGCTCAGCCCCGGGCCGGAATCAGCCAAAGGAGATATGGTGTCACCTGCAGCAGAGACTTGCTTAAGCATTTTGGCTATGCAGCTCAAGTTTGCAGAGTGTGCACTTCCAAGGGAAAACATGACACCCCCCCCAAAAATAAACTTGTTCAATAACTTCTGAAATTAAATCAATCTGGCACGACTCCAAATGACATTTTCCTGCTTGATCAAGCTGAACAGCTCTCTCTCCCCCAGCTGCCTTTTAGTATGCAACTGCTCCCTCTTTTTCCCAGTGAGTTCCCAGCCCATGGCAGTCTCCATCACACCGTTGCCTTCCAGCTGCTTTAGGGAACCGAGCACTGCAAGCAGGTCCTCAGTGTGCGAAGCCATAGCCTCAGTTGTAACCGCGGGTGTCTCCTGTGCCCCAGGAATGGCCGTGGCTGTAAATGTGTGTTTTTCTGCAGCACAGGGTCAGGGTGTAGCGAGGCCCTTGTTGTTCCTGCGGTGCTGCTCGGCAGCCCCAGCAGACCCCGGTGCCGCGGCCCTTCCCTGCCAGGGCCCTGACCCGGCCCAGCCCTGCCACATGGACCCGGCCTGACAAGGGTACGGCGGCTCCAGAGGCTCCACTTGGCACCCAAGGGATAGGCTCTGCCCTCCAGCTGAGCTGGCAGGTCGGGCCCAAGGCTTTGCAGGGAGCTTCCTGATTCTTTTGCACAGCCTCGACCCACAGTGTCGTTTTGCTGTGCTGAGATGAGTAAACTATCCCCTCTCATTTGACCCCACTGCACACCTCACAAGAGATCCCTGCACACCTTAGCAGGGCCCCCAAAATAGCCCTGTGTGCCTCAGGAGGTGCAGGTCCAGATGATGCCAGTGAAGGAAATGTGCCCTCAGCCCAGGGATGTTCAGCATGGGCTGCCCCAGCCCCTCACGGCCCTGACACTGCTCACAGCAGCCCCTGCCTGGCTCCTGCCTGCTCACACCGTGGGCATCCACGGCTGCTCCCAGACATGGAGCTCAGGCAGTGCTGGTGCCATGTGGGCTTTGCTGGTGCTACAACATGGACACTGGTGTGACAACTCCATCTCTTTATTGAAACAAAAATCATGGGCCAAGCTTTGGCCTGGCAGACAGGGGCTGCCCAAATTCAGTGTGGGGAAGAGTACAGGGCTAGGGGGCTTGGGGCCAGACAGTCTGGGTTTGGAGGTGGGGGTGTTGGGACAGCCCCAGGCTGGGGGTTCAGCTGCACAAGGGTCGATGGGGAAAGATGTCAAGAGCAGGGATGACAGGTCAGTTTCTCACTGCCTGAGTTGTTCAGTTCATCATGTGAAGCTTCACAGGAGCACCTGTGGAGAGAGGAGGTGTCAGAGGCCCCAGCTGCCGCTGGCACACAGGGAGCCTGGTGCACAGCAGAGCCCAGAGCTGCCAAGGCTCCCCAGCACGGCTGGAGCTGCTGGCACAGCTTGGCCCAGCTGCACAGCTGCCCCTCAAGGCCCCGGTGAGCAGGGGATGGCTCTGGGCAGGGAGCCTGGCCAGGAGCGGACCCCAGAGCATATTTGCCTTTCAAGGGCAATCTCGTTCCCGCTCTTTCTCCTTCTTGGCCTTGCTTTGCTTCTGCCTTTTGCTCCTGGGGCTGCTCTTGTCCAGGCAGCGTCAGAGGGAGCCAGCACTGGCTGCAGCCCCAGCAGCTCCCCAGGTCATTTCATAGTAAGGCCAGTTAAAGCACTGGGCAGCAGCACAACCATCAGCACAGTTCTTTGGACAACCACTGACTATCCACTGCTCAACACCAGCCTCATTGGGAATGTTTCCTGATTATGAGCAGCCTTTCAAGGCAGTTGTTTGAGGCAGAGATCAGCAAAATACTCACTCTTTTCCAGCAATACCAGATTGCAGCATAGCACACCATCAGGAGAAATGCCCCACCAGCCACAATAGCCATTAACTTAATGAAGCAATATGGTCCCCAGAAGAAAAATCTTCTCATGCTTTTTGAGACACTCTCAGCACCAGTTGAAGTTGCAGCTGCACCTGTGGGAGTAATGTGGAATGTGAGCCTGTGCCGTGCTCCACTGCTGAGCTGGCAGCACGGTGCATACGGCCAGGACCTTCTCTGTTTGCCCCAGAGCTGGGGCCCAAAGGCACCTTGCTGCCCCTGGGCACAGGACTGCTCAGTGCCTGAACCCCTGAGCCTGCATGGGATAATTCCTCTGCACTGTGCCGGTCTTCTCCAGGTAATACTTGTAAAAGACATGGACAAGGACAAGGAATTATCCCTGGATATTAGAGCTGCTCCAGAACCCTCCCTCCTCCAAACAGCTGCCCCTCCTGATCTACTCAGAGACCAGGAAATTTCAGGGGATCTCTGGGTGGGCATGGCCCATGGTGCAGTTTGGGCTCCCTGTCAGCTGGTGCCAAATGCCTTCCTGCACAGGCTGGGCAGAAGCTGCAGCCGGGCAAAGCTGGGAAACAGCCCTGCAGGATGTGAAAGCAGCAGCATCGAGGCGGCGAGGCTGCCCTGGATCCCTTCCCACTGTGCTGAGCACGGTGTGTGCAGATGTGCAGAGAAAGCCCGCGGCTGCTGAGAGTCAGGGGAAGGCTGAGGGAAATGCACCCACCACGATGTCTCTCCAGATCACTCAGGTTTTCTTCTGGATGTTTGGATATCTCCAGGGACTTATTGTCTCCTATAGGTTTGTTCTTCCTTCTCAGGGGACCCGAACAGGAAATATTTCCATTTCAGATGAATGGATGCCACAAAAGCAGTGCTGAGCCTGTGGGGTCAGCAGGGACACACTACTCACGTCTGCGATGGGAGCCAGGCTTGTGCGCAGCAACCAGCAAAGGAACTTGGAACGTTCTCCCTGCAGGCACACCTGTAAGTCAACAGCCACAGAAGCTTCTGTCATCTCTGCTGCTCTGCATGGGCAGCCCTGAGCCACAGGAGTGATGAGGGGATATCCAAGGGCTAGGGCAAACAGCGCATGGCTCTTTTCTGGCTCCTGCAGTGATGCTCCCCTGGCCGAGGTTTGGGCTCTGACCTTGCAGCTCTGCAAGGAGGAAAACGCCGTGACCTACCCTCACCATCTTGCTCATCATGAGGCTCAGTATTGGATATGGGTTTAGAATCCAGATAAATTTCATGAACAGATTCATCTGTAAAGAAAGGCAGGACAGAACAGCTCCCATGACACTGCAGGAGATCCTCCTTCAACTGGAGTGGCAGTGAGTGCACCTGGGGAATTGGTGCCCTTCAAAGCATCCCCCTCATCTCTGCCTTCCACTCAGGAGCAAGGGCCAAGGCCCCACGTGTCTGCAGTGGCCCCACACTGGGATGGAAGGAGCCCCTTGAAGGGCAGTCAGGGGAGAAGGGACTCCCAGGAGCTGCCAGCAGCTCTGAACTGAGCCACAGCCAGGGCCGGGCCTTGGCAGCGGCAGCGGGAGCAGCTCAGGCTGCCTGGGGCTGGCAAAGGAGCTGCACAAGGCACAGCCCCGGGGCACAGCCCTGGGCCCGGCCCCTTCCCTCTCTGCTCTTCTCTGTGGCTGCACAGAGCACACAGAGGGAGACACTTGCATTGCACATGGGAAGAGCATTGACAGCTAAATGTTCCTTCCTATCACTGACAGCGATCCTGTGGGATTGCTGTGGGCTGCAAGAGTAGAAATTTCCTGGCCAAAATTTCCATAATCCATGAAACTTCAGATGATCTTAAGGGAGACAATACATGAATATGACTCTGGACCATGATTACTGTGTTAGGAAAGGATTACTGGCAACTTACATTCACCAAGATCCAAGATCCGTAAGCCATGCTTTACCAGCGTTTCCAAATGATGCAAGTCATGACCCCAGTCTAGAAGAAGCAGAGATGGGAACCATTCTATGGTGTGCTGGGATCCCCTTCTTTAGGGAACTGAGCACTGTCAGGGGGTCAGGTAATGCTGTGTGCCCACACTGCCAGACAGCAGAGATGGCAGCTGAAGCCTCAGCAGGCCCAGAGGCACAGCAATTACCTCCTGTCACTGTGCCTGCCATGGCCTCCCTTCCTGCAGCAGAGGCTGCCAGTGAGCCACTGCTTCCTGCAGGCACCACTGGCTTCAGCACAGCCTTTGGGTTGATGGCTGGAGGGAGGAAAAGGGACAGCTGGATCAGATGGAATTGTTCAGCACTGGGGAGGTGGCATCTTTAGGAGACAATACTTGTCAAAGCCATGGATAAGGCTCAGGAGAAATGCAGGATTATGGGGACTGGGCCAGGGCCCTCCCTTCTCCAAACAGCTGCCTCATAGGATGTGCTGGGATATTGGGAAATTGAAGGGGATCTCTGGGTGTGCAAGGCCCATGGTGCAGTTTGGGCTCCCTGTCAGCTGGTGCCAAATGCCTTCCTGCACAGGCTGGGCAGAAGCTGCAGCCAGGCCAGGCTGGCAAACAGCCCTGCAGGCTGGGAAAGCAGCAGCAGCAGTGGGACAGCCAGGCTGTCACGGATCCCTTCCTGCTGTGTGGGGCACAGCGTGTGCAGATGTGCAGAGAAAGCCCGCGGCTGCTGAGTGTCAGGGGAAGGCTGAGGGAAATGCACCCACCACGACGTCTCTCCAGATCACTCAGCATCTTATCCATGTGTTTGGATGTGTCCAGAGACTTAATGTCTCCTATAGGTTTGTTTTTCCCTCTAGGAGGACCTGAACAGAAAGCGTTTGCATTTCAGATGAATGCATCCCACAAAAGCAGTGCTCAGCCTGTGGGGTCAGCAGGGACACACTACTCACCCCTGCGACGGGAGCCGACCTTGTGTGCAGCTACCAGCAAAGGAGCTGGAAAAGTCTTCCCTGCAGACACACCTGTAACTCAACAGCCACAGAAGCTTCTGTCACCTGGTTCCTGCCAGGTTGTCAATGATTATTCCTTGGTGGGACAGTGAGGACATACCTGCAGGATGCTCCAGAGGCTGCAAATCTTCATGTAGCCAAGGTGCTGGAGAAGCCTTCCCAGCACGCCCATCTAGAAGGGAGCACAGATCAGAAGCATTTCCATGGTGTGCTGGGATCCCCTGATGCCTTTGGGAAGTGGGAACTGCACAGTGGTCAGGTAAGTCTGTGGGAGCCAGATATCCATGGACATGGCCAAAGCTGCAGAGGGGCCTGGGGAGCTCTGCACTGGCTCCTGATCCCTCTCCACACTCTTTGCAGTTCCTGTGCAACATCCCTTGAAGACCTGGCTGGAGCAATCCAGAGCCCTTTGTGGCTCTCTCCCTCCCACAGAGGAAAGCCTCCCTAAAGCCCCATGGAAAACCATTCCCAACATCCCCTGGAGAGAAGTCAGCACTGTCCCTGGAAAGGAGAGCCAGGCTGTGGACTCACCTGCTCCCTGCACTCGCCATGGAGCAGCCTGGGCAGCCCTGGCAGGCAGGGCCACTGCCAGGAGGAGCAGGAGGAAGAGGCGCAGAGCAAGGGACATGGTGCCTTGCCCTCTGCCACTCTCGCAGCTCTTGCTGCCACCACTGTCCTGACACTGCTGTCCCAATGTCAGCACCACTGCTGCCACTGCCACTGCCACAGCAGTTGTGGTCAGGGACTGAGTGGTCGGTGGTTGTGGTGCTGTGCAAGCACGGGGCTCTGGGACCTCTGTGAGCTCAGAGCCTGCTGTGACCTCACAGCCTGCTGTGAGCCCAGAGCCTGCTGTGAGCTCAGAGCCTTAGCTGTACCCCCAGAGTGTCCCCCATCTGTATGAATGGACTGCCCTGATTGTAAAGGTTTTGTTTCATCCAAGAGCCAATGTTTAGGAAAATCAGTGTTTCGCCTGCTGACAGTGTTTGTCAGGCTGTGTCCCTGAAGATGTTCTTGATGGCTTCCTTCTTTTCCTGGCCATGCCACTGGAGGAGGTGCAGGCCCAGATGATGCCACTGAAGGAAATGTGCCCTCAGCCCAGGGATGCTCAGCATGGGCTGCCCCAGCCCCTCACGGCCCTGACACTGCTCACAGCAGCCCCTGCCTGGCTCCTGCCTGTCCACACCGTGGGCATCCACGGCTGCTCCCGCACATGGAGCTCAGCCAGTGTTGGTGCCACGTGGGCTTTGCCGGTGCTACCACCCGGACACTGGTGTGACAACTCCATCTCTTTATTGAAACAAAATAACAGGGGCCAAGCTTTGGCCTGGCAGATAGGGGCTGCCCAACTTCAGTGTGGGCTAGAGAGCAGGGCTAGGGGGCTCGTGGGCAGAGGGTCTGGTTTTGGAGGTGGGGGTGTTCGGACAACCTCAAGACCGTGGGGAAGCCGCAGCAGGGCAGATGGGGAAAGATGTGAAGAGCTGTCATGATAGGGCAGTTTCTCAGTGCCTGAGTTGTTCAGCTGCTCTTCTGAAGCTTCACAGAAGCACCTGTGGAGAGAGGAGGTGTCAGAGGCCCCAGCTGCCGCTGGCACACAGGGAGCCTGGTGCACAGCAGGGCCCAGAGCTGCCAAGGCTCCCCAGCACGGCTGGAGCTGCTGGCACAGCTTGGCCCAGCTGCACAGCTGCCCCTCAAGGCCCCGGTGAGCAGGGGATGGCTCTGGGCAGGGAGCCTGGCCAGGAGTGGGCCCCAGAGCACGTCTGCCTCTCAAGGGCAATCTCTTCTTTGTTCTTTCTCCTTCTTGGCCTTGCTTCTCCTCTGCCCAGTGCTCCTGGGGCTGCTCCAGACGAGGTTTATTCAGACTGGAAAGGGACACTGAGTAGTTGCCTCCCACTTGTGCCTTCATCTTCACATTGTGACTGCGCAGGACTTCGGGTCAATCCATAACTCGGTCACAGTTTTGTGGGAAGCACTGATCAGATCCATTTTCATGGTGTTCTTTTCTTCCCACCTGCTTTAAGGAATTGGGCACTGCAAGCAGGTCCTCAGTGTGTGATGCCACAGCCTCAGTTGTAACCACAGGTGTCTCCTGTGCCCCAGGAATGGCCGTGGTGTAAATGTGTGTTTGTCTGCAGCACAGGGTCAGGGCACAGCGAGACCCTTGTTGTTCCTGCGGCGCTGCTTGGCAGCCCCAGCAGACCCCGGGGCCATGGCCCTTCCCCTCTGGGGCCCTGACCTGGCCCAGCCCCACAACGGGACCCGGCCCGACAAGGGCACGGAGGCTCCAGAGGCTCCACTTGGCACCCAAGGGATGGGCTCTGCCCTCCCGCTGACCCAGCAGGCTGGGCCCAAGGATTTGCAGGGAGCTTCCTGCAGCTTAAACCTCAACGGAGAGTGTCCCTTTGCTGTGCTGAGAAGACTGAAATATCCCTGCTTGTTTAACCCCACTGCAATCGTCACAAGATATTCCTGCACACATTAGGAGTGACCATAAATATTCCTTTGTGCCTCATGAGTGATTCCTGCACACTTTTGGAATGACCCTAAAATAGCCTTGCGTGCCTCACAAAAGAATCCAGACCCCTATCCATCTTAGGATGGACTTAGCTCCTCTCCAGACCTTGATGGCAAACACTAAATTGCCATGTAAATCAAAGGAAGTCAAGCCCCTGCCAGCCTTACAGAGGTCTCCAGTCACCAGTACTCCATAGAAAAGATCCCGAATCCCCTAAGAACCTCATGAGGAAGCACAGCTACATGCACCACATATAAAGGACCCAATCCTCTGCATGTCTTACAGGAAAACCCAACACCCCCCGTGTGCCTCACAATGGAACCCAGTCATCTGCCAGCCCTACAGGGGTCCCACATCACCTTCATGCCTGTCCCAGGGGTGATGTTGTGAGGTTTGTGTCCCAAATCTTCTGTTCTGTTGGGCAACCTTCTCTGGACTGGGATCTGGGAGACACCGAGAGTCTGCACTCTGTGTCCTGCAGCAGTCTGCCCAGCACTGGAGAGATCAACAACAGAGCGACCACTCCCCAGAGAGAGACTGTCTGAATTTGTTATCTCAGTAGAACAGTGATCCAGTATTGTTCATTTTGTGTGTTGGGGGGTGCTCTGTCTGTTCAATAAACAGGTTCTTTCCACTTCTCTCCAAAAAATCCTTCCCTAACCGGTTGGGGTGGGGAGGGGCTGTGTGGGTTTGCTCTCTGAAGGAGCCCCTTTGGGAGTTTCTCCCCAAACCTGCCCTAAACCAGGACAATTATTCAGAGCCTAAGTGGGATAGAGGAACCATTTTATTCAGCCGCTGTTGGTAAATGTGGGGGATTGGTTTGAAATGCATGAATTTCTGTTTGTTCCTCATTGTGATTGTCAGTGTAACTTTGTGTCAAATGTCTGAGCAGGCCTATGCTGAAGTAACCACAGAAGTCTGGGCAGTGCCAAGGAAATGTGGAAAATGAGAAATGGAAGCTTGCAAATGACTTGGAAGGAAATGTGGAAAAGGAGATGTGGAACCTTGCAAATGACTTGGAAGCCGCCAGCACAAGTGGTGTCTGAAAAGCAATACCCTACTTGAGGGGAGGGAAGGAAAGGGGTTACAGCCTGTTCCTGAGTGCCTGTTAAAGGCAGGTCCTCTGCAGCCATGGATGTCTCCTATGACACTGGTATCTTGCCAGGTAAGAACCTGGCAGAACTTTTAAGTGTTCAAAAGCAGATGATCTGAGGCTCCTGCCCTAGCCCTTCCAGACAGGGAAACAGAATTTGAATTTTATGTGGCTCTTGAGCAGGAGTATGCCAAAGGATTGCAACAACACCACGGGGTGCTACTTGCAGTCCGATGGCCCATTTTTATAAACTGTTAGACCCATGAGCCGGAGGTGGCCCCATTGTTTGCAAAATTGTGCAGCCACCGGTTTTAATGGTAACTGAGGATGGCAGGAGGTTCTCTAATCCATAAAACCTCACATGAGGTTAAGGCTTTATCCCCTCCAAAAGAGCCTCTCATGGAATGGGAGGCCCTAGAATCAAGATGTGGGGAAGGGTTTAACCCCACTGCCTGTTTAAGTGGTCCTGAGGGAATGGAGAACACCTGACAAAAACTCATGACTGCATTTAGGTAATAGATCTGGGGATGCCAAGGAGATATTTAGTGATGTCCCATGGAATTAATGTTTGGGATTTTTCTTTTTCTGGAGCAGTAAATTCAGATGCTGGCAGAGGTTTGTGGTTCTGTTCCAAACACGGCAGCCATTTGGCACGGCCCATGAAGATGGCATCAGAGTGCATGTGTGTGTAGGAGAGATCCTTGTGCTGGGTTTCTTTCCCTCTGCCACTGCCCAGTGCCAGCAGCTGCCCCTGGGCAATGAGGGGGTTCCCGGCTGAACAAGGGCAGTGCCAACGTGCAGCAGCTCAAGGATCCGCTCCCTGTGCCCTTGCCGGGATAGGGCTGCCCTGAGCCTTGGCATGGACAGAGGGTCCCCCTTGTGTGCTCGCTCTGACCCTGCTGCCACAGCCTGGCTCCGTTCCATTCAGCTTCCTCCCGTCAGGGACACTCTCCACACAGATGCTGCTTCTGAATCCTTGCATTCACAGCACTGTTTTTCCTGCATTTTAGCCAGGCCTTCCCCAGTGTAAGGGGCGGGGCTGTTCAGGGCAGAGTGTGTTGATGTTTCTGTGTCCAAGGTTAGTGTTTTGCGAGCTGTGGTGTGTCCCTTTTGCCCAGCGCTGTCCCTCTGTGCCCTGCTGGCCGACGTTTCCCCTCAGCAGGGCCGAGCCTTTTCCCGCCCTTTTTGCCCTCAGCGCTGGCCCCGCCCCCCGCTCTGACCACGCCCCCTGTGCTCGGAAGGGCTCCCCGCCCTCCCCTCCTTAAACCCCGGCCCTGGCTCTGCCCTCATTAGTGCCGCACTAATCAACGCCCTGCCGGCACACAGCAGGGCTTGGCAGGAGCTCTCTGACACAGCCTGCCTGCCTGGGGCACGGCACACATGCACACTG
>JAGMWU010001370.1:514-13940 GCA_018697195.1 Certhia americana | reverse complement strand
CTGATGTCGTTTTGGGTGAGGGCACATGTAGCTGCAAATAGCGTTGAGAGGGCTCCGAGACATAGGCAGAGGGTTAAAGCAGTTTGGTTGTTGTTGAATAAGGGATGGGTGCGAATAAGCAGGAAAATGCCTGCGACTACTATGGTACTGGAGTGGAGGAGTGGGAATCATATCCTTCCTCCTAATCAGTTGATGACATGGCCGGCAGAAGCTAACACCGCTGCCCTTCAAGCCGTCCTATACAACCGAGTCGGAGACGTAGGCCTTATTCTATGCATAGCATGACTAGCCATCACAACAAATACCTGAGAAATCCACCAACTTGCCTCCACATCACAAACCCCTACCCTTCCCCTCCTAGGCCTAATTCTAGCCGCAACAGGGAAATCCGCCCAAATTGGGCGGATTTCCCTGTTGCGGCTAGAATTAGGCCTAGAAGTAGGGTCTTTGAAGAATGCGGGGGTTGAAATGTGGAGGAAGGCTATTGAGGGAGTTTGAGTTCCAATTGTAACTATTATTAGAGCCTAGTTGGCTTGAAGTGGAGAAGGCAATAATCTTTTTGATGTCGTTTTGGGTGAGGGCACATGTAGCTGCAAATAGCGTTGAGAGGGCTCCGAGACATAGGCAGAGGGTTAAAGCAGTTTGGTTGTTGTTGAATAAGGGATGGGTGCGAATAAGCAGGAAAATGCCTGCGACTACTATGGTACTGGAGTGGAGGAGTGCGGATACAGGGGTTGGGCCTTCTATGGCGGCTGGGAGTCATGGGTGTAGCCCAAATTGGGCGGATTTCCCTGTTGCGGCTAGAATTAGGCCTAGGAGGGGAAGGGTAGGGGTTTGTGATGTGGAGGCAAGTTGGTGGATTTCTCAGGTATTTGTTGTGATGGCTAGTCATGCTATGCATAGAATAAGGCCTACGTCTCCGACTCGGTTGTATAGGACGGCTTGAAGGGCAGCGGTGTTAGCTTCTGCTCGGCCATGTCATCAACTGATTAGGAGGAAGGATATGATTCCCACTCCTTCTCAGCCAATGAAGAGGATAAATAGGTTGTTAGCAAGGATTAGGATTAGTATGGCGATTAGGAAAAGTAGGAGGTAAGTGAAGAATTTTGTGATGTGGGGGTCTGATGCTATGTATCATGTTGCGAATTGGAGGATTGATCAGGAGACGAAGAGTGCAATTGGGAAGAATGTGAGGGAGTAGAAGTCTATTTTCAGGCTAATTGGGATTTTAAAATTTATGATATATTTCCATTCTCAGAGGGAGGTAAGGCTTTCTGTCCCGGAGTGAATGTAGATTGTTATGGGTATGAGGCTCACCAGGAAGGAGGTTTTTACTGTGCGAGTAATGATGGTTGGGGAGCTTTTGAGGTTGTTTGAGAAGAGGGGGAAGATGATAGGAGTGGAAAGGGTAGCTAGGGTTAGGAGTATGAGTGTGTTGAGGACTAGAGGTAGGTCCATTACTTTCACTTGGAATTGCACCAAGATGTGTGGCTCCTAAGACCATTGGATTACTGTTATCCTTTGAAAGTAAGGGGGCTGAGGTTTTAGACTCAGATGCAAGAGTTAGCAGTTCCTGCTGGTTGAACCTCCCCTCGGCAGGTAAGAAGAGTTTAACTTCTATTTTTAGAATCACAATCTAATGTTTTGGTTAAAACTATACTTGCATGAGGGAATGCCTGCAATAAGTTCAGGTTTGAGGATGAGAAGGATCATGGGGATTGTGTGCAGGGCTATGAGAAGGTGCTCTCGGGTAGAAGAGTTTTGGATGGATGTGATATGGGATGGAAGGGGGCCTCGTTGTGTGATTGTGAGTATGTAGAGGGTGTATGAGGCTGTGAGTAGAATGGCAGCACCTGTTAAGATAATTGTGAGGGAGGATCAGTTGAAGAGAGCGATTATGATGGTGAGTTCTGCCATGAGGTTGATTGTTGGAGGTAGTGCTATGTTTGTTAGGTTGGCTAAGAGTCATCAGGTAGCTATGAGTGGTAGGAGGGGTTGGAGGCCTCGGGTTAGCAGTAGGATTCGGCTGTGGGTTCGTTCGTAGTTGGTGTTGGCTAGGCAGAAAAGTATGGACGAGGTGAGTCCATGGGCGATTATTAGGATTATTGCACCTGAAAATGCTCATTGGGTTTGGATTATGGTTGCGGCTACGACTAGACCTATGTGGCTGACAGATGAGTAGGCGATTAGTGATTTTAAGTCAAGTTGTCGTAGGCAGATGGCACTGGTCATTAGTGCTCCTCATAGGGCTAGAGTAATGAATGGGTAATGGAGGTTGTTTAGTGATGTATTTACTAGTACTGTGACACGTATGATACCATATCCTCCTAATTTTAGAAGGAGGGCGGCTAGAAGTATTGAGCCAGCAATGGGGGCCTCGACGTGGGCTTTGGGAAGTCATAGGTGAAGGCCATATAGGGGTGCTTTAACTATGAAGGCTAGTAGTAGGGCTAGGCTTGATGCGAGTCCTGTTCAGGAGGTGGTTATTGTTGGTTGTGAAAGTTTTAAGAGGGGGAAGAAGAGTGTTCCAGTCTGGTTTTGAAGGTGTAGGATTGCAATTAGAAGAGGAAGTGAGCTGGCTAGTGTGTAAAATAGGAGGTAAATACCAGCGTTTAGGCGTTCTGGTTGGCTGCCTCATCGGGTGATGAGAATTAGGGTAGGGATGAGGGTGGCCTCGAAGGCAATGTAGAATAGTAGGAGCTCTGAGGCTGAGAAGGCTAGGAGAATGAATAGTTGAGCTAGAAGAATGGTTGTGGTGAAGATACGTTTTCGAATGACAGGCTCTTGTTCTAGGTGGTTTTGGCTGGCTATGATTATGAGAGGGAGTAGTCAGCATGAGAGCACTAGTAGTGGGGAGGAAATTTGGTCGATAGAAGCTCATGGTGTAGAAGTTTTGCCTGGGTAGTAGGTAGGGATAAATCATTGAAGGCTAATAGCTGCAATTAGCAGGCTGTGGGCAGTGATGTTAGTTCATAAGTGTTTGTTAGGGGAAAGGAATGTTAGGGGAAGGAGTATGAAGGTTGGAATGATTACTTTTAGCATTGTAGGAGGTTGAAGTTGTGGAGGTGATCGGAGCCGTGAGTGCGAGTGGAGGCGACCAGGAGTGCCAGCCCTGTGCCTGCTTCACAGGCAGAGAATGTTAGTATGAGGATTGGGAGGAGGGTGAAAGAGGGGGCTTGTATTTGAATGGGTCATATGGTCAGGGCCACGTATATGGAGAGCATCATGCTTTCGAGACATAATAGGGCGGAGACTAGGTGAGTTCGGTGGAAGGCCAGGCCTAGACTGCTCAGGGTGAAGGCTGCGTAGAAGCTTAGGTGAAGGTAGGACATAAAGAAAGTTATAGTGTGGGGCTATAATCTGTTGAGTCGAAATCAACTGTCTTGGTTAGACTAACTTTCTGTTACTCGGCCCATTCTAGGCCTCCTTGAGTCCATTCATATATCAGGCCTAGTGTAAGGAGGAGGATGAGGACAGAGGCTCAGGTTAAAGTGGTAGTTGGAGATTCTAGTTGTGTAGCTCATGGGAGTGGAAGTAGGAGTGCGATTTCCAGGTCGAATAACAAGAATAGAATAGCCACTAGGAAGAATCGTACTGAGAAAGGGAGGCGGGCAGATCCCAGGGGGTCAAACCCACATTCGTAGGGTGATAGCTTTTCTGAGTCCGGGTTAGTTTGGGCCAGTCAGAAGTTTAGGGTGGTTAGAGCAAGGCTTAGGCTTAGGGAGAGGGTGATTATGAATAGGATTATATTCATTACTCTTCTCTGGGGTTAAACCAGATTCTAAGGATTGGAAGTCGATTGTAATAGATATACTAGAAGAGTAGGATCCTCATCAGTAGATAGAGATATAGAGGAATAGTCATACGACGTCTCGAAGTGTCAGTATCAGGCGGCTGCTTCAAACCCGAAGTGAATGGGTAGATTTAAGTGAAATTTGATATCGTAGAAGGCAGACTATAGGAAGGTTGAGCCAATGATAACAGCAGCCGTGAAACCCGTAGCAACAAAGAACGTGGGAGCCGTTACTCCGTCAGCATGGAGAAGGTGTTCATAGTACTCTATGGCTGGAGGGGCGGTGAAATAAGCCTAGAAGACGTCGGTATGGCTTGGATTGCTTGTGTGCGGAATTGCTTCTGTGATGCTGTGTTGGGCCCAAGTTTACGGTGACACTTAGGCCAGGAGAATGGCAGTATTAGAATGGTACTTCGATTGGTTAGGGTGTGATCCCTACGGAGGGTCATTTGACCTCCGAGTTCCTGGGTGGGGGCAAGCCCCCCCCTTTTTTTTTTTTTTTTTTTGAGGTAAGAAGGCGCAGAAAAGCCTAGAAGAATATGCTTCTGAGATGGATGAATAAAACTATGCCGTAGCGGCGGCACTTGTCTGGACAGTGGGGTGTTTAGGCCCTGGAATGTCTCTCTCGTACATGTCCCGTCACCATTGGAATATTCGAAGGATGGTGGTGTGATTCCAATGACTCAGGAGGTAAGGAGAGTTGTAGTGGAATCATAGTTTTAGGGGGGGGGGAGGAGACCTGAGGTAAGTCAAGGAGGGCGGCGGCGGCTCCGAGATAGTCAGGGCTGGATCTTACTATGGTGGTAAGAATGTGCTGGTGGGTCATTAGGTTAGATGTTTCTTGTAGTGTAGAGGCTTAGAAGTATGACAAGACGTATGCTTGAATTAGGGCTACTGTGCTACTTCTAGGATGTCATCGAAATAGGACTGAAGAGTTAGAAGGAGATTGCTGTATTGTGGAGATAGACTGTTGTAGCAGTGGAGAGTTAAGTTTGAATGATGAGGTGGCCTGCTGTGTGAGATTTACTGTTAGTCGGGGACGCCCAGTGCGATGGGACGGATAAGGAGACTTGTTGTTTCGATTAAAATAAGGGCTGGGATCAGGGAGTGGGGGTGCTTCTGGCAGGAGTGGCCTAGGGAGGCAGAAGGTTGTTCTGTAGGCCTGTGTTAGGTAGCAAGTCAGAGAGGAAAAGCTCGAGCTAGATTTAATGGATATTTTTGGTTGTTGGAGTGAATGTGTTGGTAGTAGGCCTAGAAGTTTATTAACAGGAGAAGATTATCATGATGTAAGGATTAGGGCCATTTTGTGTCCTTTTTTTGTCCGGTGGGATTATTAACTGTTTTTGTAATTAGGTTAATAAATCACAGTTGGAGTGTTGAGAGGCGGCTAGTAATTCACCGGTTGCTGTGGAAGGGAGATAAAGGGCTGGGATGGTCATTGCACATAGGATTCAGGGGATTCTAGGAGGTATGGGCTTGAGAATTGATCGAAGACGCTTAGGTTCGATTGTCGGTTCAAGGGTAGTGCTATAGGTCGTGGGTGTCTTGTCGGATGGTGGGTTTTAGGCGGTAAGGAAGGAGAGAGATTGCTGGTGGGATAATTAGGAGAAGGTAAGTCATGAAGTGAGCATGATAAATCAGCAAGGTTGGGGTTGCGTTGGGGCTTCTCTTAAGAGGGTCCCCCTCTTTCTCTAGATTAAAAGGCTAGTCTGATGCATATCTTCTTAATGATTGAGGATGATAGGGATGATCAGTTTTCGAATTTGGCGAGGGGGACAGCTTGCAACTCGATGGGCCTAAAGCTGTGGTTGGCTCGCAGATCTCTGAGCATTGGCCATCTATAGATACCAGTCGTGGGGTGAGGAAGGAACGTTTGATTGATTCGTCCTGGATTGCGTCAGTTTTTCACACCTTAGCTTTTTGGGACAGCTCAGGAGTGTAGAACGTCGTCTGCAGTTGACGCTAACTCGACAGTGGAGTTTGTTGGTACGATGACGCGATGGTCGACTTCTAGGAGGCTGAAGTGCCTAAGGTAGGTTCTGTTTGTAGTGTTATGTAGGAATCAAATGTAGTTTCTATTTAAGTCAGTATATTCGTATGATCAGTATCATTGTACGATGGCGTTAGGAGGAGATCTGGTTTCGTTGATTTCGTCTATCATTAGAGGATTCTGGAGGAGGGAAGAGCTAATATAACAATCACTATAGCTGGAGAATTGGTTCAGACAAGTTCAATTTCCTGTGGCGTTGACTGTGCTTGAGGATAAGTTTTTCTGAAAGCATGTGGCGCAGAAGATAGAGGACTAAGCGGCAGATGGCTAGGGCAACTATCAGGCATGATCATGGAACTGTAATAAGTTCCTCGATAATTGGGGATGACGCGTCTTGAATCAAATGTGATGGTTGTCCATGATTATAGTGTCGAGATGTACTGGGTTTTCACCAGTACTTTAAGCCTTGACAAGGCTAGTTTATTATTTTACTAACGTCGCTTTATGGAGAAAGAAGCATAAGTGTTTTATATGCGGTTGCTTGAAACCAACATATGGGGGTTCGACTCCTTCCTTTCTTGTACTTGGACAAAGCTGGCTTCTTCAAAGGTGTGGAAAGGGGTGGCAGCCGTGGATTCATTCGATATTGGTGCTGGTTAGTTCTGGTTGGAGAGCTTTACTTTTGATGCAAAGGCATCCCAGATGATGAAGACCAGCATTATTACAGCTGTTATGGAGAATTAAGGACCGATTGAAGAGATGTATTTCATAGAGTGTACGCGTCTGGGAGTCGAGTATCGTCGTTGCCATTCCTGCTAGACTTAGAAAGTGCTGGTGGAAGAAGGTTAATTTGACTCCTACATATACTCCGAAGTGATTTTAGCTCATGTAGGGTGAAGAGTATATCCTGTGAATAGGGGAATCCATGTGTGAAGCCTGCTAGGATTGTCAAATACTTACCCCATGATAGACGTATGAAGTGGGCTACTACGTAGTAGTGTCGTTTAGAGCACTGGTCTAGTGAAGAAATTTGCTAGAACAATGCCTGTTAACCCTCCAACTGTGAACAGGACAGCATGATCCTAGGGCTCAAGTATTGGGGGATCTCATTTAATTGTCCCACCGTGCAGTGTGGCTAATCAGCTGACACTTTGGATGCCAGTTGGATGGCAATGATTTTATTGGTTGCGGATGTGAAGTATGCTCGAGTATCAACGTCTATTCCTACTTTAAATAATGGTGTGCTTCAGACAATAAAGCCGAAGGAAGCCGATTGATAGCATTTCTCAGACTATTCCTATGTGCCGAATGGCTTTCTTTTTTCCGTCTGCGCTAGTAGCTACGAACGTGGGAAATAATTCCGAAAACATTCCCTTGGGAGAATCAGGATGTAGACTTCCTGGGTGACCGAGTAATCATAGAGATGCTGGTACAGTACGGAGTCCCCTCCACTCGGCAGGGTCAAAGAAGGTGTGTTTTGGGTTTGCGTTCTGTACAGCATAGTATCCCTGCAGCAAGACGGAAGAGAGAGAGAGAAGGACTGCGGTGAGTAGGACGGACAAGACAAATGGGGGGTTTGGTATTTGAGAGTGCAGGAGGTTTTATATTGATTGCTGTTGTGATGAGTTGATGGCTCCTATATTTGGGAGATACTGCAAGGTGGAGGAGACGATGGCCAGGTCTACTGAGGCGCCAGCGTGGGCTAGTGTTCCCGTCCTAGTGGGGGTAGACGGTTCATCCTTACCTACCCCTGCCTCCACGGTAGAGGAAGCTAGTAAGAGAATGAAGGAGGAGGGAGGAGTCAGAAGCTATATTGTTTATTCGGGGAATGCTATGTCAGGGGCTCCAATTATAGGGGAACTAGTCAGTGTCCAAGCCCCGATACATAATGGGTATACTTAAAGAGATCATTCGAAGGCATGGCTGTGACGATTACGGTTGTAGACCTTGGTCGTCTCCTAAAAGAGCGACCGGGCTGGCCGAGTTCTGCTCGAATTGAGGGAGCTTAGGCAGTTCCTACAGCCGGCTCATGCACCGAAAATTAGTGTCATAGGTTGCCGGGTGTCTTTGTGGTTGGTGAGAATAATCATCGTTAATGAATGTCATAGTAAAGATGGCTGAGTGTTCAAGCGTTATGCGGTAGTCCTTTTTACAGAGTTTAATTTCTTCTTATCGACTCTTGCTGATTCATTGAGTTGCAAGCGCATTGAGCACATTAGTTTATGTGCCGGGGTCTGTAGGCAGAGGCCAGGTGGTTGAGGCATATGCTGTAACTATTGTATCATGGATCGAAGCCCGCCTGCCTAGTCACATATGAAGGCCCTATCTAGTTAAAGCGTCTGGGTTTGCATTAGTAGATTCAGGCGAGAGCCCTGCGGGTCTTAACAGAAACTAAGAGGGTCAACTCTTGTTTAAGGCTTTGAGGCCTTCGGTTTAGGTAGATCGCTAAGTTTCTATGTCTTACACGACAGCAAGAATGATAGGGAGATTGGAGGAGTATGAGGGTACATAGTAGTTAGGACGGCTACTATGGGTTGGTTGGTTTGTTGTTGTATAATTGTTTTTATGTGATTTGTATGTGGTGGTGGGAGAAGGATTGTAGCGCATATGCCAAGCGGAGGTAGAAAAAATGTCCTAGAGGTGAAGGAGCGATGATTGTTGCTGCTAGGGCTGCTTCTTGTTTAGTAAGTCTTGATGATAAGTCCATTTTTGGGAGAAAGCCTGTTAGGGGGAAGACAGCTAGGAGAGTATGTTAAGTAGAAGGAATCGCATGAAGAGGGAGGGGCTTTTGTTCGTTTGTTATCAGGGTTGATAGTTTTAGGGCTTTGATAGAGTTTAGGGAAGGAATACAAGCTGCGGTTTATTAATGTGTATAGGTAGAAGTTTAGTAAAGGCGAGTTAGGCTGTAAGTCGATAATTTATGGATGATTCAGCCAGGTGGGAATGGAGGTAGGCTAAGATTTTTCGGTTGGTGGTTTTTAATTCCTATTCATCCCCCTAGGGCTGTGGAAAGGATGCTCTACGTCCTTAGAACGAAGGTTTTAGTGAGGGGGAGGGTTAAGTACAGTAAGGTAATTGGTGGGAATGTTATAGATTGGATAGTGAAGGCCTACAATTAGGAAGAGGCCTTGGAGACTTCTGGGAACATAAGTGGACTGTTACTAGGCCTAGTTTTTTATTGCCAAGGCTTACAGTTAGGATTAGGCATGAAGTTGGGTGCGATAGTTGGTGATATCCCATTGGCCTTGTGTCAAGCATTGGTCATTGCTTGAGACAGGAATAAGGAGAGGCGGCTGCGTGAACTAAGAAATACTTGGTTGCAGCTTCAATGGCGCCGGGGGTGGTGATATTTTGAGATTAGTGGGAGGATATCAGGGTATTGATTTCAGTCCGTTCAGGCTATAATTCATGGTTGCTTGAGATTGTGGCCGGGTTTGCCTAGAGTTATGCTAAGGGCGAAATCGTTTTGCTTGTGGGGGGGGGGGGTTTTGTTTTTTTTTTTCATTAGCAGGGGAAGGGGTTAGACCATCATTTTCGGGGTAGTGCCCGATAGCTTATTAGCTACCCTTACTAGAAAAAAATATAAGCATATAAGAGGGTTTTGATCTCTCTATCGGGTTCAATCCCGCTTTTCTATAAGTGAAATGAGAGATTGGTAATCCTCTATGTTCACTTTATCTAGTGACCCTTGGTATTCAGGCACATTTCCGTATAGGGCCTCAGGTAAGGAGGGAGGCCTGCATGCAAATAGGCATCTAATGTGCCATAGACATAGAGCTCGAGTACGGGGGAGGAAGTTTTTTCATAGAGATGCATTAGTTTGGTCTCCGTATCGGAAGCGGGGGTAGGAGGCCTCGATTCACAAGAACCTGCTTGATAAGGAGTAGGACTTTTGTGCTAGGATCATGTGATATAGTTCTTGTGGGCGGGTTGAAGAGGCTTGGATTGAAAGAAGAGAATGGCATTAGTAATGTTCTAAGCATAATGTTGGCATATCGGCCAGGAAGAAGAGGGCCGAATGGTCTGCTGCATTTCACGCGTTGAAGCCAGAGACAATTCTGATTTCACTCTCTGTTAGTCGAATGGGGCACGGTTTTTGTCTCAGCAAGTGTGGAGACATATCATATTAATGGCAAGGGGCCAGCAGGAAAACACAAGGTACAATGGTTCCTGAGTGACTGCGGAATGCTAAGGGTTAGTTGCCCGCTTAATAGAACGACGGATAGTAAATTACTGCTAAAGTTTACTTCATAGGAGATTTGGGCTACTCTCTAGGGCTCCAATTAGGGCGTAATTTTGAGTTGAGGACAGCAAACATGATCAGAGGATAGAGTAACTGCCAGCTTGATATGCTATGAGGAAGGTACCCCTAGGTTAGTCTGCAAGGAAAATGGTAGAGGTAGTGGGGTTCAGATTGAAATAGCGAGGAGTATGGCTTATGAATGGTGGTAGGACGAAGAGGATGGGGGAAGATGTCGATGTGCGAATTGGTTCTTTAATGAATAGTGTCACTCCATCGCTAGGGGTTGAAAGTAAGGCCAATGGGCCAACGATATTAGGCCCTTGCTCCTGCATATAGCATGAGGATTTTACGTTCCTACTAGGTTAGAACTACTGCGAATGAGGATTGGGATGTGCATAGAAAGGCTTATAATAAGGTTGACTATGGGGAGGAATTAATCATGGGGATGTTAAGTGAAGCCTAGGAGAGGATTGAACCTCTGATGTCAAGGACTTAAGCTTTTGCATTGCCGAGCTCTGCCCGCAGCTGTCCTTTTCTATGGACGTAATTTGGGTGTGAGAGCCTTTCGTAAGTTTAGTTGGTTTCATTACTTAAGGGAAGGCTTGCTTGTGGATTGGCCTTGCTTTTCCTATCCTTTCGTACTGGAAGAGCTCTCACAGATAGAAACCGACCTGGGATTTGCTCCGGGCTGGAACTCAGATCAAGTAGGACCTATTATCGTTGAACAAACGGCCTTATAGCGGCTGCACCACTAGATGTCCCTGATCCCACATCGAGTCGTAAACCTCCCAGTCGGATATGGATCGCTCGGAGGAGATTGCCTGTTTTATACCCTGGGTAGCTTGGTCCATTGATCAATGTATTGGATCTGTTTGCTATTAGCACGTGAGTGTTGCTATTATTCTGGAGGGATGGTCAATATTTGGAGGATTTTTGTTTTTCTCCAGGTCGCCCCACCGAAAGCGCGGGCAGTGGCCTAATAGTTTGTGAACCCTGTGGGTGTGAATTAATTTTAGGGTGGCCGCTGATTGGAAGTTCCCAGTGTCTTCTCGTCTTGTGGGGTTATCCCTGCTTTTGCACAGGGAGATCATTCACCGATTGCCTGCAAGAGACAGTTAAGCCTCGTTTAGCCATTCATACAATCCCCGATTTATGGGACAATTGATTGCGCTACCTTTGCACGGTTAGGATACCGCGGCCGTTTAACACTGGTCCCGGGGCATGCATCACCTTCAATACTTTGTTTTTGTGGTTTGCTGAAGGCTAGGTTTTTGGTAACCAGTCGGGCCTTGATGTTTTGCCTAGTTCTTTTGCAGGTTTGAATCTTTCTTAATGGACGCTCTTCTGTCGGGTTTAACAAGTTGTGTTTTATACTGTGCTTGTTGGATTTGTCCGTATATTGGGTATTTGTTAATAATGTACTGATTTAAGATTTGCGTCGTAGAGGGGAAATCCAGGTTACTCATTCTAGCATTACTTCTCCTATGGGTACTAGGTTTAGCCTGTTAATGGGGGGAGTCATAAGGGTCATATATTTTTGAGTTAGGAGCTTTAACGCACTCTTTGTTGATGGCTGCTTGAGGGCCCACATAGGTTCGAATGAAGGTAACTTATCCGCTCGTGGATGTATCTTTTTTAGAGCTGTACCGTTAAATAGCCCTTAATTCGCTTCATTAGGTTTATAGCTGTTTCCTTGGAGGAGAATTAAGATAACTAAGATTCATTTCACAGGCAGCAGCTTCAATCCCGCTCGATTGGCTTTTCCACCTCTACTAACAAGTCCATCCCACTCTTTTGCAACAGAGACGGGTTTCGCTCAACAATAGCTGCTACGTAAAATACTCGCTTGGGTTTCGGGGTGGCAAACTAAAATTCATTTTGCTTGTTTATTCTTGTCTAGACCATGATGCAAAGTACAAGGGTTGATCTTGGCTGTTTATAGCTTTAGTTTTATTCATTTATTATTTCATCTTTCCCTTACGGTACGGATCTCTATCGCTTTCCAGTGGTGTCCTTTTCTATCGCCTATACTAACTAGTGAATGCTTTAGTTGGGTGTAGTGAGTAGCTTGTTATTCCAGGTCAATGTCCGATTGGGCGTAAAAGTTTTGGCATCAGACGATCTGATGTGAGCAGATATCTTTCAGTCTAAGCTGAATTATATGGCCTTCACCTATGACTTCCCAAAGCCCACGTCGAGGCCCCCATTGCTGGCTCAATACTTCTAGCCTCCCTCCTTCTAAAATTAGGAGGATATGGTATCATACGTGTCACAGTACTAGTAAATACATCACTAAACAACCTCCATTACCCATTCATTACTCTAGCCCTATGAGGAGCACTAATGACCAGTGCCATCTGCCTACGACAACTTGACATAAAATCACTAATCGCCTACTCATCTGTCAGCCACATAGGTCTAGTCGTAGCCGCAACCATAATCCAAACCCAATGAGCATTTTCAGGTGCAATAATCCTAATAATCGCCCATGGACCACCTCGTCCATACTTTTCTGCCTAGCCAACACCAACTACGAACGAACCCACAGCCGAATCCTACTGCTAACCCGAGGACTCCAACCCCTCCTACCACTCATAGCTACCTGATGACTCTTAGCCAACCTAACAAACATAGCACTACCTCCAACAATCAACCTCATGGCAGAACTCACCATCATAATCGCTCTCTTCAACTGATCCTCCCTCACACTTATCTTAACAGGTGCTGCCATTCTACTCACAGCCTCATACACCCTCTACATACTCACAATCACACAACGAGGCCCCCTTCCATCCCATATCACATCCATCCAAAACTCTTCTACCCGAGAGCACCTTCTCATAGCCCTGCACACAATCCCCCATGATCCTTCTCATCCTCAAACCTGAACTTATTGCAGGCATTCCCTCATGCAAGTATAGTTTTAACCAAAACATTAGATTGTGATTCTAAAAATAGAAGTTAAACTCTTCTTACCTGCCGAGGGTAGAAGAGTTTTGGATGGATGTGATATGGGATGGAAGGGGGCCTCGTTGTGTGATTGTGAGTATGTAGAGGGTGTATGAGGCTGTGAGTAGAATGGCAGCACCTGTTAAGATAATTGTGAGGGAGGATCAGTTGAAGAGAGCGATTATGATGGTGAGTTCTGCCATGAGGTTGATTGTTGGAGGTAGTGCTATGTTTGTTAGGTTGGATAAGAGTCATCAGGTAGCTATGAGTGGTAGGAGGGGTTGGAGGCCTCGGGTTAGCAGTAGGATCGGCTGTGGGTTCGTTCGTAGTTGGTGTTGGCTAGGCAGAAAAGTATGGACGAGGTGAGTCCATGGGCGATTATTAGGATTATTGCACCTGAAAAGGCTCATTGGGTTTGGATTATGGTTGCGGCTACGACTAGACCTATGTG
>JAGMWU010001366.1:0-13952 GCA_018697195.1 Certhia americana | reverse complement strand
GCCGCACCCTTCCCCAAAGTTCATCCCTTTTTAAGTCCTTTGATTTTGGGGTGGGTATGTGCCGTTTCTACGGGGCTTCTGCGCATATCCCTCTGGTTGTTGTGGGGTCTTCCGGTCTTCCGTTATCAGTGTTGGCCTTGCAGCCCCCTTTGTTCCTCTGGAAAATGCAAGCTTAGGCAATCAGTAGTCACATACTTATACCACATCCGAGCTTCGGAATTGCTATCTATCTTTGCAACGAACAAAAAGGTCACCAATCTCTTACAATCCCCCCTTTTTCTATTTACCTATTTTTGTTCGTTATACCTTTGGAGCTCTCTCCTGCTGAGTTCTAAGTGGTCCTCAGTTCCGGTTTCGACCCCATTTAAAGTTTCATACTTTGCCCGGATCAACATGAGGTGGGCAGCTTCTAATCTTCCCTTCACAATATTAATTAATTTATTGAAATTACAAGGACCAAATGTCAATCTAATTACTAGCAAAATCAAGGGTCCTGCTATAGTGGATAAAAGGGTAGTTAACCACGGAGAATGATTGAACCATGATTCATACCAGCTTTGTTGAGCCTCTCGTTCCCTCTTTCGTTGTTCCAGTTGTTTTCGAAGCTCGGCCATAGTATCTATAACTATGCTGGTATGGTCTGCATACGTGCAGCATTCTTCCCATAAGGCTACACACAGCCCTCCTTGCTGCAGGAACAGAAGATCCAACCCTCTGCGATTTTGCAATACTACCTCTGACAAAGATCTCACTGATTTCACCAGGCCATCAATAGCCTTTTCAATCTTACTTAGATCTTCATCTACTGACATCCTTAGGTCTCTCATCCTCCTTTTAGGTATTTATCTGGATTTCCAACTACCCATCCTAAGGAAATAGTTTCACAGCCCCAATATCCACAATAAAATTCTCCCGGATAGTTACAATACCCTTTTCCCGGATTCGATGCGGGACACAAGTAAATCACCCCTTTTGGTATTGACCAGGCACCCCCAGCACCCCAAGTATCAAACAATGGATCTAGCGTTATGTTGAAACTGGGGGCTCCCGAGGTGATTACAGTTTGAATAGGTGGGTCCGGCTTTTCCCATCTTACTAGAGACCACCTAAAGGGCTCGTGTGATTGCCCATTTCCCTGTACTGTCACCATGTCCATCCATATTATACATGCCCCCAGAACCAGGTGATACCCACTGCCAGAACGAGTGTTTACTTTTGGTTCTACCTTTTTCCCCTTGTTACCCCCTCTCAAACCTTGTTCCTTTTGGATCCTAGGTGCCATATTCATATTTTTCTCACTCTGGTGGATCCTTTCTTTCCCACTACGCATCCCTCTGCCTCGCCCGTCAGCTCGGTTGCTACGAGTTACGGGGTAAACCATCTTCTCGGCAGCAAGGATGTTCTTCAGGGACAGAATAGGTTCCTCTTTCCCACTTATACCTCCTAGAGTTCCAATTTTTCTCCTTTAGTGGTGGAATATCGCACCTGAGCTTTTTCTCTCTTTTTCTGCACCTTACTTCCAGGATATCCACGATATATGGAACGAAGGGCTCGTTAGGATGGTAACAATAAAGGTCAGGGTTCACTCCCTTTGAATATATGTGCCACCAAGGGGCAGATCCCACTTTTAGTTCCCGAGCTGCCACCTTCTGGTTTATTACCCAGGTAGTCAGCTCTCGCTGTTCCTCCCAACAAGGTTGACATACACTTCTAGGAGCCCTCCCTCTCTGGCAGTGGACCCACCACAGTTCTTTACAGATTTTACAAGAAAAACATACAAATGGATAACAATTACAATCTAACCAACTACACTTTACCCTAATATCTTTATGATTAACGTGCCCTTCCCCATTCCATAATTGGGACTTATATTCTAATCTAATAGGCCGATAATACGGTTGTTGAGCAAGGTCTTCTAAATATTTACAATATCCTGGGGGTTCTGAGTGTCCTATCAGTTCTACTTGTAGCACCCAGTTTTCCCCTACCCAAATATCCCCAGAGTCCATTTGACGGTATACCAAAGTACTTCCCTCAACCTTTGTCGCGGTTCTTCAGGACTGTGTCTTTCTTTGTAAAGTTAGCTTCAGGTCTCCGGCTGCGCCCTTTACCTCCCAAAGTTTCCCAAAGGTATGTACTACCCCAAATCCGTATCTAGAGTCAGTGTATATCGTTCCTCTTTTCCCCTTGAGGAGTTTTAGAGCTCTCAATATGGCATATAGTTCGCATGCCTGTGCAGACCAAGATTTATCTAAAGCACCTGACTCTATCACCTGTAAGTCGGGGCCCCCCACGATTGCATACCCCGATCTTCTTTTTCCCTTTATCACCCTAGAGGATTCATCTACAAATAGTCTTTCGCCCTCTTCTAATTCCTCTTCCTCCAAATCAGGCCTAATTTTTGTTTGTTCTTCTATGGTTGCTATGCAATCGTGGGTTAAAGGTTGGTGTTCCGGTTCCCCATATAAAAATGCAGCTGGGTTTTGTATGGTAGTAGTTTCTAATGTTAAATCGGGGGCTTCTACCAAAATCCCCTCATACTTTAAAAGTCTTGCATCAGAAATCCATTTGTCTGCCTTCTGCTGCATCACACTTCGGATATTATGAGGAGACATTACCTTAAGGCTGCTGTTGAAGGTAATTTTCCTGGCCTCTTCTACTAATACAGTGCACCCTGCTACAATCTGCAAGCATGTGGGCCACCCCCTGCTCACTGGGTCTAAAATTTTTGACAAATATGCCACTGGCTTCTTCCTCCCCGCCCAGTCCTGAGTAAGCACCCCGAACGCAATACCCTCGTCTATATTTACAAATAAGAAAATTGGCCTTCTCAAGTCTGGGAGGCTCAAGACTGGGGCATGGACTAGACTTTCTTTTAACTCCTGGAGTCTGTCCGTGTCCTCTTGGCTCCATTTCAACAGCCCTTCCTGTGTTAATTTGTGATACAAAAATCTGGCCTTATTGCTATAATTTTCAATCCATTGCCTACAATATCCAGTGAGTCCCAATATTTGGCGAATTTATCTTTTATTCTTTGGTATTGGCAGGGCTATAATAGCTTGAATCCTCTCAGGATCTATTCGCTTTTCCCCCCTTCTCAAGTAATGTCCCAAATACTTGACCTCCTCCTCCACAAATTGAAGTTTGGTTTTTGAAACCTTCAATCCTTTAAGCCCCAGAAAGTTCAGTAGTCGGATACTTTCTTCCCTCACATCCCTCTCACATTTTCCCGCCAACAAGAGGTCATCTACATATTGTATCAGAGTCACCCCCGACCTAGTTTGATAGTCTTGTAAGATTTGTTCCAATGCCTGTCCAAACAAGTTTGGGGATTCCGTGAACCCCTGGGGTAACACTGTCCATCTAAGCTGCTGTCTTCTCCCTGTATCAGGGTCTTCCCATTCAAAGGCGAAGTAATCCCGGCTTGTTTCATCAAGGGGGCAGGCCCAGAAAGCATCCTTTAAATCCACTACGCTATACCATAAGTTATCAGGGCCCAATTTACTCAAAAGAGTGTAGGGGTTTGCCACCACAGGAAACCTGGCTATGGTCCGCTTGTTTATTTCCCTTAGATCGTGTACCAAACGATACGATCCGTCCGCCTTTTTAACAGGGAGTATAGGTGTATTATAGGGTGACATACAGGGTTCCAGCAGCCCCTTATTTAATAGTCTCTCTATTTCAGGTTTCAGTCCTCTCCTCCTTTCTGAGGAGATGGGGTATTGTTTAATTCTCACAGGGACTTCAGGATTCTTGATTTTTACTGTGAAAGGTGCTATTTTCAGTTGTCTAACACTCCCTGGGCTGTACCACACATCGGGATTTATCTTGTCTTCATCCTCCTGTCTAAGGGAGCAGAGTCTAATTTGTAATTTCTTTTCCACCACTTCTATTTGAATTCCTAGTTCTACAATCATGTCCCTTCCCAACAAGTTATAGTCTGATTCTGGTACTAGCAAAAAATCTCCTATTCCTATCTTTGATTCTGATTCCACTGTCACCCTTTTTATAACCCTTACTTCAAAGGGTTCTCCTTTTGCCCCCACCACGGTGGCAGTCTCTTTGGACAGGGTGCATCCTTTGGGCAAAAACTGAATAGTAGATCTTTCTGCACCTGTATCGACCAGGAAGGTTATCTCCTGGTCATGGGGACCCACTTTTAATTTTATCAAGGGCTCCTTTTGTTGTTCCCGGGTCCCCATTAAATAGAGCTCCTGACCCCTCTAGTCCACCTTAAACTCCTTCTCATCTCTAATTCGAACTCGACATTCCCTCTTGAAATGCCCCTTCTTTCCACAGTAAAAACATACCTTCTGGTCCTGTCTTTCCCTTGAGTCTCCCAGACCTCTAGAGTCCCCTACAGGCCGTCTTTGCATCTTTCCCTGGTCTTGTCCCCTACTTTCCCGTACCGCAGCACAAAACACACCCTTGGAAATTTCCTTCCCACCCCATATTTCTATACGATAGTGTATCATCCTAGCCTTATCCTTCCCTCCTGTACTTGGAAAATGCCCCCAATTGTCTAACAAAAATCCTAGGGGGCTGTCTTTCGGTATAGGTGGGAGTTTGATCCCTACAGGGGGCTTACTCTTCCCCTGCCCCATTCCTCCGGAGTACTTCACTCGCACCAAAAATCACTCTCGCTTCCCCTGTTTCGTGGCCCACGCCCTCACAGGTCGATGGGAACCGCACTACTAAGGGTCCGCACTCGCTTGGGGAATCTGGCGATCAGTTCCCCTCTCATTCACACACCACGTCGCCGTACTCCGGGATCCCGACCCCGCCCGGACGGATCCCCTTTTTACTTACGCGTCCCGCGTCTTCGTCTGGACTTTGTGCACAAAATTTAAGGGGTCAGCCGGGCCCTCCTTTCTTTTGCTCTTTGCCTCCTCTTTAGGTTCGTCGGTCGAGGTGAGAGCGGAGGCTCCCAGCCCCCGGGACCACCGAAAAAAAAAAGGAAGGTGGGGCGCGCCTTCCCGCAGGCGGGAAATCCCCCTTACCCAGTCTCGATCCGAGTCAACAGCACCAAATTGTTATAAATGAGCGCAATGGGCCATGTTGGGTCAAATTAAAATTTGAGGTTTATTGGTTACAGAAAACAAAGAGCAAAGATCAGCGCTGGGCGGCAGGGGAGTCTCCGCTCCGCCAACTGCCGCACCCTTCCCCAAAGTTCATCCCTTTTTAAGTCCTTTGATTTTCGGGTGGGTACGTGCCGTTTCTACGGGGGTTCTGCGCATATCCCTCTGGTTGCCGTGGGGTCTTCCGGTCTTCCGTTATCAGTGTTGGCCTTTCAGCCCCCTTTGTTCCTCTGGAAAATGCAAGCTTAGGCAATCAGTAGTCACATACTTATACCACATCCGGGCTTCGGAATTGCTATCTATCTTTGCAACGAACAAAAAAATCACCAATCTCTTACAATTCCTGACCGGACTGGACAAGAAATCAGTCAACACCCCCATTCCAGCAGCTTCCACCGCCTGCGCATGCTCGACAGACTCCACAGAAGCCACGGCTCCCGGTGCTGCTCCCGCCAACCGCGGGACCGGTGGCAGAGAGCCGGACACCTCCCGCGCCGCAGCAAGGGGATACATTGCAGAGTTACCACAGTGCAGGCACAGCGGGGCCCCAGACTCAGACCTAATCAGGATCGAAGGCTTAGCCAGGCCCCCCCCCACAATCCCCCAGAACTGGGAAGACACTGAGGGAGGGTGGATCCTCCTCACTCCGCCGCTGCAACGCAAGGGGGGGGGCGGTGGGGGGGCTGGCGGCACCTATCCCTCGGGGCGGTCAGGAGCCCGTGGGGCTCCGCACATCAGAGTGACCCCACAGGGGGCAGGCGGGGGCCCCGCCTCATGGAGAGAGCCAAAATCTGCGAAGTCACCGAGTTCCGAGAGGACCCAGAGCAATATAGCTCCAAGGCCAGGTTCACTGCCTGCCAGAGGATCAAAAGATCCTCCACATCCTTATTATAATCAGCAAAGAGAACCCCCATAAGGCGGTGTACAACCAGAGACCAAGCGTCTCTAGAAAAAACACATTTAAAATCCCGAAAAAACCTATTTCTCCGGGCCCACAGGAGCAAGCGTTCAAACTCACTCTTGGAAACAGGGATATGATTTCTGTCTAGAAACCCTGCCCAGAACTCCAGTGCAAGCGATCCTCTTGCAAAAAGGTTTTGTGTGGCCATCATTGCTACCACACTACAGCTGCCCGGAGGAGGAAAGAGGGAAAGGAAACTGAGTTGACCTCACCCACAGCTGTCTGTCACTCGGGTTCACCAGTTGTCGAGATACGACATGAGATAAATCACATGAAAACAGCTCTTCTCAAAGAGGAGAGAGGAAGACGAAGGGAAGTTTATTATAAAACTCCAATTTATATAGGTTACACACATTGTCCCTTGATTGGTCTAACAGGTGGCCTCCTCTGAGACCACACTGGTTAAACCATAGGTCCATAAACTCTCACTTCTTTTTTAGAAAGGAATGCAAACAATTGTTGTTTACAGAAATGTGTGTGGGAATCTGACTCCAGAAATTCAAAATATCAGAAGTCTAGAAGAAAACATGCAAAAGCAAGGGCGACATCTGCATGCATAAAGGGAAAAAATATTGGATTACTGAAAATTTAGGAATAAGTGGTAACAGATCAAGAAGCAATTGTCCAAAAGGAGAAAAATGGATTTGCTTCACAATTGCCATCAGAGAAAAAGTGCAAGACTTGGTAAAGGAACAAGTAGTAATTAAAGAGACAAAAGCAGCACAGCAACTTAGACCTGCATTAATCTCACATCAGGACCTGTATGCAAAGATTAAACAACAGTTAAATGAGGAAAAAGATATCCCAAGACTAGGAAAGAACCTCTTTGTGGAATTGGGGGAGAGAATAAGTAAGGAACTTAACATAACCAGCTGTTGGTCTTGTGGGGGAGCTTTGATGACAGAAGAATGGCCATGGAAGTATAGTAGCATAGGCCCGGTAGAACTCCTTAAATGGAACCGGACAAATATAAGAGGGGAGAACCGACCAGAAGGGTGGGTTCTAAGTTCAACAGTAATAGGGGAAGAATGTCTCTAGTGAACTGGGAAAGGTCTCCTTAATGAAGTGGGGAACACTCCCTGTAGAAGGTATAAAGTTAGTAATGGAACTTCTACATGGTGGATCCCAAAGGAACCAACTCTGTATTTGACTCAGAAAAAAAACGGGGAGGACAAATTGTGTGTATGATAATGAAACCAGACTCTTTCAATGTAATGATACAGGGAAAAATCCTTATTTTGGAATACCAGAAATATCCAAATTTTGGGAAAATATAAATCAACAGAAAGATAATTATTGGAAAGCACCAGATGGCCTATTTTGTATATGTGGGAAAAGGGCATACCCAAGGCTCACTTCACAATGGAAAGGGAGTTGTACTCTGGGAATCATTCAACCAGGATTTTTTATTTTACCAGGACCAGATGGAGATGAACTAGGGATACCAGTTTATGAGGACCTAAAAAGAAATAAAAGGGATTTAACTGGAGGATATAAAAAATGGGGGGATGAGGAATGGCCCCCTGAACGCATGTTGGAAACATATGGGCCGGCTACCTGGGCACAAGATGGAAGTGGGGTATTGAACCCCAATTTACATGCTAAATCTCATCATAAGACTTCAAGCTGCTGAAGAAATCATAACCAATGAAAGAGACGGGGCTATGGGATTAATAGTCAGTCAAAAACGCCAAGCCAGAGCTGCAATATATCAGAACAGGCTGGCTTTAGACTATTTGTTGGCTGAAGAAGGGGGTGTTTGTGGGAAATTTAAGACATCGGACTGTTGTTTAAAAATCGATGACAATGGGGATGCTGTTCTAGAAATCGCCAATAATATCAGAAAGATAGCTCGTGTACTGGTCCAAAAATGGGAATTAGTCATAACTGCTAGCTGGTGGGATAAAGTGTTTGGGATAGAATGGTGGAAGAAGCTAGGTTTCTTCCTCTTATGTGCTACAGCTGGTTTTATATTTCTTCCTTGATTGATCCCCTGTCTAATTCGGCTAATCATCAGCATAGTTCAAGGCATGCAAGTGGTAAAAATGCCTATAGACCCAAAATTGGCCACTTCTGGAACAGCAAAAAAATCATGGTATTAAAAAGGCAAAATGATATGGAAGACGCTTTTGAAGAAGCTAAGTTGATTTGTGAAAAAAAATGAGCAAATACTGGAAGGCAGGAAAAAAGGATTATTGTTCAAGCCAAATAATTTATAAAATAGAAGGGAGGGATTGTTGTAAATGCATATTTTAATATTGGCTTTTCGCAAGTATTAAGATATATGTTTAATGGCCTTTTGTTGTTGTTTTAGAATTTAGGTGTGGTGTGCCTGAATAGATAACTTCCAAGAGGGGCCCGAGCTACTATCAGCTTTCTCCAACGGTGAAAAAAGAGACCAAAGCCCAAATCAAAAGATGATAAAAAGGAGTTAAAACTTGAGAACGCATGCTCTAAAAAGGAAGACCCAAGGAATGTCCATGTAAAACAGTTCCTAGAAATGTGAAAATAAATTCTTTGAAAAGTTTGAATATGCATGTAGATCTGTGAATATGTAACAGGCTGGTATATTTAAGGGGGTGTCTCGGGCACAGCAGGTGTGCTCTTGGCAAAGTGCCAAGGCACCCGGCTGTTATACCCTTTGCTTTATTGTTTGTCTTTTATTGTCTTTTATTAAACTCTTTAAATTTTACCAGGAAAGTGAACCTCATTTTTCACAGGGGTTTAGCATTTCCCAAGCATTCCTCAAGTTCTGGAATGCATGTAGAAATCATACCAAATAAATGAAAAAAATTCCCTCTTAGACATCCTCTTTGATAATTTTCTCCAAACTTTCTCCAAAATATCGTTGGATATAACTGCATCCCGTGAAACATAAGGAAAATGCTTAAATAACCAGCATACAAAACACTTCAAATTCCCCTCTGAAAAATGAAATTTTTTTCCAAGAAGAGTTTCTTTAACATGGAAGTACGCTTTTTGCTCTGGGTGGGTGAGTTTTGCTTCCATCTCACCCCAACTCTCTTTCCAACACCCGAGAGTAAAAGAAGAAAAGAAAGACACCGAAGAGTCAGCCAAAATTTCAAACTCACCACACTGGGATCAGCAAAAACTCTCAGTGTGGTTCATCTGGTTTCAAGCAGTCATTCAGTCTGGAAGGGGTGCCGGCTGACTGCTTGGGTTCAGAGGTTTCTTCACGGGGGTGGCTGTTCTGAGAGCAACTTGAATTCCAGCAGTGAAAGCCTGCTGGAGACGCTTTCAAGGAGTACATGTCCAAATTCTGAGTGCCATTTATTGCGACATAGCTGTTAATATGGTCGATGGTAAAGAGAAGCAGGAAGGGCCTTTGTATGGGATCACAGAGATGTTTATTCCAGCCACACGTGCAGACTGTCCAGGGTCAAAGGCAAAGGCTCATGGGAAGGGTACAGGTTCATGTACATGGATGCTAGGGGCTGGGAGAGCACCAGGAACCAATTATAAGGGGGCATGGGGCTACAAAGGTGGGATTGGGGTATGTGAACCAATGGGGAAATTGGGAGGGAGTGACTGAGGGACACAGGGATGGAGAGGGGATTAACAGGGCCGACTGAGGGAGCAGAACAGGGGTACATTGGCATAACAGAACAGGGTATAACATTTTCCTGTGGGAGAAGCCTCGTATGTCTCCTTAACATAGGCAAAGTCTCTCCAAAAACGTGTATGCAGAAAAAGGCATCTTGTAAATCAATTACTGTAAACCATCTATATTTCTCTTTTACAGCTGTCAGCAATGTCTAAGGATTGGCACCCACTGGATAAATGTCTTTGGTTATTTCATTTATTGCTCTTAAATCCTGAACTAGTCTATACTCACCAATTGGTTTCTTCACTGGAAATACTGGTGTGTTATATTCTAATTCACATTCTTCTAAAATACTGTATTTCAAAAAATTATCAATGATCTTTACTATTCCCTGCCGTGCTTCTGATTTTATGGGGTATTGTTTAATCTATACAGCTTTTGCCCCTTATTTTAATTCCACGTGTATTGGCTGTGCCTATTAAGATTTTCCCGGTATATCTGTTTCCCATACAGAAGGAATTACTGCATCTTCTACTTCCCTAGGAATGGTAGGAACCAGTTTCTCTTTTATCATCAAAATTTGTCCTTTCACTCAGGTATTTTCATTAAAAGTTCCTCATTTTCAAAGACTATTACTGCATCAAGTTTTGCAAATAAATCTCACCCTAAAAGTGAAATTGGGCACTCAGGTACATATAAGAATTCATGTGCTAAAACTTTGTTTCTGAAACACAAATCTAGGGGCTGCAAGAATGGCCAATTTTCCTCCTTCCCTGTGGCTCCAACTATTGTTGTTGTTCTGTCCCCAATTTGTCCTTTCAAGTCGTTTAATACAGAATATGTGGCCCCATTATCCACCAGGAATTTTGCTTCTATATCCCCCAATTGTATAGTCACCAGAGGTTCCTGCATTGATTTTGTTCCAGTTTCTAGTCAGCTACTATACTCCCCCAACACCATCAATTTTGAAGCATCCAGATCCTGGTTAAATTGATTGCTCTGGTTAAACCTATTCGGGCACTCATTTTTCCAATGCCCGTCTTGTTTACAATAAGCACATTGGTTTAACTCTAATCTTGACATAACTGTTCCCCCATGTCCTCTGCCAAATCCGCCCCTACCCAGTCCATGATCACCTCTGCCACATCCTCTGAAATCTGGATTCCTTTTACCTTGTATTACTGCCAAAAGACTTTGCTGCTGCTTCTTACTAGACTTTTTTCCCTGTTATTATATACTTTCCAGGCTACTTCAAGTAATTTGTCCAAATTCTTCAATTCCTCCCTGTCATGGCTTGCAGTGCAAAATGTAACTAAAACTCTGCATTCTACCACCATCTGATGAAATTAGGGTGGTGAGGGGTGATGTCTGTCAATAAGCCAACTGTCAAGAAACCTGCTGGGGCTGTTTTCTTATCTCTTCCACAACCCATCCTCCCTGCAGGGAGATATCTTCTGCTAATAAGCCATTAAGTCTCACTAATAGAATTACATCATCCCATTGGGAAATGCTCCATCCAGGAGGAGGAGCCAAGTATTCCTACCTAGATAAAAATCTGGGAGTTAGAACACCAAGCCAGCATTTTCACTGGATTCTCAGAGGAAGACCAAGCCCATCTATCACTACTGGACCTTCAGCGAAAGAATTTCACTCTTTCTACAAGAACATCACTTCAACAAAGCCACATCTGCCACTAAGACTGCAGTCACCATTTAATTAGACTGCCACCAACACCCTGACCCACAGGGTATCAGGTTGTATCCTGACTGTCAGTGAGTTTTGTTTGTTTGTTTGTTTGTTTGTTTTTCTCCTTTGTAATACTGCATGTGTTTTACTTTTATTGTTTACTTTAGTTCCCATAATAAAGAACTGTTATTCCTATTCCCATATCTTTGCCTAAGAGCCCCCTTAATTTCAAAAGTTATAATAATTCAAAGAAAAGAAATTTAAATTCTCCATTCCAAAAGAAGCTCCTGCCTTCCTTAGCAAACATCTGTTGTTCAAACCACGACAGTCCCCTTCTAGCTTTTGCAGTTTCCTCCTAATATCATCCTGTGACTGCCCAAGGAAAATGAGAGCAAGCTGAACTTTTGCTTGTTCTGTAACTATTTGGAGATCTCTATATTTCCTCGCTGTTTCCTTGAGACTTTCAAAAAATGCAGTAGGGGATTCTTTCTTTTCCTGCCTTATCTCATACAATTTAGACAAATTCATAGTTTTAGACATAGCATTCTGAACCCCTATCTGAATGCACTCTTGATATTTCTTCAGCCTCCGCATACACTCATATGTATTAGGATCCCACCCTGGGTCCTCGGTTGGAAAGTTCTGATCTGAAGTCCCTATCACTAGCATATTCCTAATATCTTCTCTTGCTCTTTCCCTGGCTGCCCTAAGCACCATCTCTTTCTCAGTAGAATCCATTAAGGTACCTAATATTACTTGTATATAATCCAAATCCAGATTCTGGGTTTTCATAATCATTTTTTACCACCCTTGCCACTTCATCAGGATTTTCCCTGTAAGTTCCAGCCAACTGATTGTCAAGCTGATTGTTTCCAAATTGCCAAATCCACAGGGGAGAAAGGTACCTTTACAAACACCGGCCCCTCCATTCCTACTCCTTGTCTCAAAGGGGCAATCACAGTCCATTTTTGTTTGCCCAAATCTTTTCCTGATCTAAGTAGGACAGGGAGAGCTTTGACTGAGTCTGATGAGATACCGGTGTCGCTGATTCATTATCATCACCCCATCTACTGCTGTCTTCCCCACCAGCATTCTTCCTATTTCTCCGTATCACCATTAAATTCTGATCATCTCCTGCAGTAGAGGGATCAGGTGAAGGCAGGAGAGGAGGGTAGAGAGGGAAGGGTGAAGTAGGGTTAGGTGAAGTAGGGGTAGGTGAAATAGGGTTGTGTGAAGTAGGGGCAGGCGAAATAAGGTGTTGGGGGTTGGGTTGATTTCTTATAGAATTTTTTCCCAGAAGTTGCTAAGAAGCTAATGGCTGGGTGCTTTTCGGTACTTATGGGTGCTCGGGAACAAACAAAGTAAGCAGCTAAGGCAGAGACATTGATTCCACTTCGCTGGGGGCAGTTTTCTGCTCTGGGGGGGACGGCCAGGGCTGCTCGTCTCGGCGAGGCGGAGAGCTCTCACCTTTCCCTTCACCTGGGACTCCGTCGAACCACCGGTCTCTTCGTGTATCCCCCGGGATTTTGGGAACCCATTTCCTCCCTGCCCTGCACCCACGGTTTCTTCAGTTCTGCTCGAGGTCTCCCCACGCTGTGTTTCTACAGCCCCTGCCAGCCGGGACACTTTTTTTTTCCAACAGCTCCAGCCACTGTGAACCCTCGGAATCATCTCACCCTTCTAGAGCTGCCGCTAGCCTATTTGCTTGTGACGGTACTGAGGGGGGTGGGGGGGGGGTGTTACCAGAGGAAGAACTGTGACTGATTTGTTGTTTTGGTTTTTTTTTCTCCTCTAGTTCTGTTTGTTGTCAATATTGTAATTATTGTTAATTTACCTTGTTAGACTAACTAGTAAAGGACTGTTATTCCTACCCTCCTTATGGTTGCCTAAGACCTCTCCTCAATTTTGGAATTATAACAAACCCCAAGGGAAGTTTCCCTTTTCTTTGGTCCCTGTCTTTCCAAACCAAGACAGATTTTGGCGCCCAACGGTGGGGTCTGAGGACATCGAGAGGAAAAAGGGTAAAAAGGAATAACAGTTCGAGTAATCTAATTTTTTGTGTGCTGAATTTAAGAACTTCATCAAGTAGAACAATGTTGTCTAGTGTACCCAGGTTTGGATGGCACGTGGCCACAGCTATATTTCTTCCATTTGTAGCCCCTTATCTAGACATGGGTCCCATAACTAAAGCTACCGTGGCTGTTATCGAGTTTATTTTGTGGGTTGATAATGTGAGGAATTCCTGGATTTTTAATTTCCTCTGGAAGGCAGGCTCATTGATCCAGAGCTATCGCATACTAACTGAATGTTTTTGGGGTTACTTTAATAATGGCACCTACTGTGAAGAAATGACACCGGGGGAAATTTTCTCCCAACCCTTCACCTGGCTCTTTGGGTCTACCCCACCAGTTTTCGAAGGGTTCAAATTTTCTCGGTATGCTAATGATGTCATGCAGTGGCTGGTGCTGCTGACAGGCCTGCTCTATTTAGCATTCAGAGATAAGGGGAAATTGACTTGGATAACCACCCTGATACCTACCCCAGAGAAAAGGGATACTGCCAGATAGCCTGACAGTGCCACAGAACCTGACCCTGCCCCACAGACCACCTCAGAAACAAACCAGCCGGATTGGGTGGGGGTTCTGCTGAAAAAGATAGGCCA
>JAGMWU010001356.1:0-14038 GCA_018697195.1 Certhia americana | reverse complement strand
TGGGTAGTAACACCATCAGAAATAGGGAATTCCCTTTGGATCAAGAAAATTGGATGTTGAGGTTTGCAAGTTGATTACCTCTGCAGGTAATAATGCCAGAAGAGTGGTTTCCATCCAGAGCAGTGACCTCTGAACAGAAGGACTGCCTAGGCTGTGTTGTTGGATAGCTGCTGTCCCTCCTACTGAGTCACCAAGCTAGATTTCTGGGTGCTGACTTTGCTTAATGCCTCCATATTCTTTGGGCGAGCTCTTTCAAATCTAGAGAAATGCTTGGATTGTTAGATAACCAGGAAGGGCAAAGATTGCAGTGAGTAACAGTAAAAGAAAAAATATTTTGACTTGGCTTTTTAAAAGACTTACTTAGCATGGAACAGATCTGAAGTGGCACTTTCCACCCCCAATCTAAATCCATGTCTCTGTCTCTCTATCTGTAACACTTTTGTGTCTGACAATAAGAGATGAAACATTGTTATTGCAGTGTGTACAAGCAATACTTGATGTTTCTGAGAGAAGAAACAGCTGAAGAAGTTAAACATACTTACAAAGGAAAGGGGATAAAAATTACTGTTGACAAGTCTGTAAGTAACTTGTAAGTATTGAAATCAAGGTTTTTGGAGTTTACTTGAGTTAGCAATATGAATTAAGTATTTAAAGTCTAGCCTGTAGAATTCTATGTTTTAACCTTTTAAATTAAACCTCTGCCATGGTACAAAGGGCATAGTAAAATGCAAATTTCTGAAGCTTCTTACATAAATAACAATACTGAGGAGACCAAGGAATGCAAAAAACCAGATAAAGGGACTCCTTTGGCTCCAAACAGATTAAGGTTGACAGACTTACTCAGATAAGCACCAAGAGACCAAAAGCACTCGCAAAGGAGAAAAGTTCAAAAGTTCAGTCATGAGGAAGATTACAACCTTCAGCCTCAGAGGCCACCAGAGATCCCCATACGACCACCACAGCAAACAATGCAAGCCCAGAAAGGCATAGATCTAATTACCATGCAAGGCGAGGACAGGCAGGACCAGAGGTAGAATATGTATGGAAAAGTTGTGCAATGTATTGCATATGGAACATGTCTGTGAATAAAGTTATGGGTCAGGCTGAGACTCGGGGCCCAAGTTTTCAGGAGAGCTATCTCACTTGTGCGGGGCACCCATGCATACCCACTTCATAACTATATACCTAATTGTGGAGTCTATTTATTCTGCATATAGCTTCAGTACGAATCTTATTATTCTCTACAGGTATATTTGCAAAATAATAGAGAGGCCCCTCATTCAATAATCTTTCACTATTTCAAGCTGGGATTCCTCTCAGTCCCCCAAAGAGGTTGTTCTTTGAGAAAGAAATTATTTAGTTTTTACAGACATCCATTTCCTGGATGGATTTGGTTTTGATGCAGTTTCTCCCAACTGTTAAGTACAGGGATTTTTTTTGTCTCCATGAATATGCACATTCTTCCTCCATTTTCCAAGGGCAAAAGACAACACTTTGTCAGAGTTAGAAACATGCTGACCCTTCTCTGCCTGTTTCAGGCCAGAAACTTGAAGGTATCCCAGCCCCCCAGTGAAACCCTGGCACTGGTTTGCCATTTGGAACTGATAGGTATTAATTTAGAGCAAGCAAAAGCTTTCTCTAAATTGTAAATTTCTCTAAAACAAGGCAAATCAGGTTAGGCAGCAGTGGTTTGTTGCAGTCTTCTATGGTGGGAGGTTTGAGTTCTTCCCCAAAATGAATCAGAGGAGCTTTGTTTGTTCTAAAGGAATGTACAAGCCATGGAGATAATTTATATTTAATGTTGAATTTGCTGCTGAAACCATGTTAAAAAGTTGATGGTTCAATGCAGGTCAGCATAAAGCTTTTATCTTTGTATTAAATGTCTGCTTACCTAAGTTGGAAACAGCTCTCCCCAGGATCAGTAAACCTCTTCCTTTGCTCTTTTTGCATAAACAAATGCCCAATGATACACTGGGTATTTGTGTATGAGAGCTTTTCTTGCCAGCACTTGCAGTTGTTTTCTGTGAAATGAGCATGGCCATTTGAAAAATCACTACTTTGCAACTAAGTCCACGTTAAAAAGTGTAACAAAATTGCAGTGACACACCTTTTCAAGTCAGTTACTTCATCATCTCATTGTATTTAATTCAATGTTTTGAAGAGGCCTGTGGCTGCAGTCATAACTTATCTAAATGTAGCCTGGTGTCATGGAATTGCTTCAAATATTCTTTGTATAATGCTAATTCTACACGGTAGACCTTAAGTTTGTTAAAGTGTTTACTTTCAAGAAAGTTACTTGAATAGATTTTTTGTTGGGGGGGGGGGGGGGGGGGGTGTTTTTGGGAAGAGAGCTGTAGATCTTAGAAAATGTGGGTTTGCACACTATTGCCTGCATCCCTCTGCCTGTGTTTCAGGCGGAGAAGTGGGTGCACAAAGGGTTAACTGGTTTATTGCATTGCCCAGGAGTGCAAACCCTTCTCCTCAGAGGACATAAAACACCGAAGCGCTATGTATTTTAGTATCTTGGATTTTATTGAAGGTTGGCTTTTAACCATTACCGGCTTCTGCTAGAGTCGAAGTTTAAAGCGAGGCCAAAGCAGCAGCAGCAGCCACAGTCCAGCTGAGCAGCGCTGCGGGTGCCACGATGGGGCGGGCGGCTGCCAGGTGTTGTGTAGAAAAGCAAATGAATGAAGGTTTCAGCTGTGCCCCTGGGCGGCCCTGGAGTCACGGTGACTCGGAACCTGGCCGGCTCCAAGCAGCAGCCCTGGGTCACCTTTGGCAATAGCCTCGGGAAGGGACTGCAAAGCGCCCCGCCCGCTCCGGCCAGCCGGTCTGTGGGGGAGCGGCGCTCCCGCGCTTTGTGAGGGCACCCCGCCGGCCGGGGGCAGGAATGGGGCCGAGCATGAGGGGGCTGAGCCTCCCGCCCGTCCGCACCGGGCCTTCCCTCCGCCGGGCCAACCCGTCCGTCTGTCTGTCCGTCCGTCCAGCCCTCTGTGGGGCCGCGGTCCCGCGCCTGCCCTTGGGGCTTCTCCTCGGGGCCGCGCCGAGGCCGGGCCCCTCAGGGGCCCAGAGGATCCTTTCCCGCTGTCCCTGAGGCGCCGCCGGTTAGACTCGCCCACGGAAGGCAGCAGGTACTGCTCAGAGTCTCCGCAGCTCCCTCAGAGCCCCCGGCCGTACAGGGCCTTGTGGCGCAGGTACTCCTCGAGACACTGGACGGCCGCGTCGTCCATGTCGGGGTCGAACTTGTTGGCGAAGAGGTGGTGCTGCTGCAGTATCCACGGCACGTCGCCCACCCCGTAGATGCAGACGGCGCGCTGGTGGCGGCCGGTACAGTGTGAGTAGGGCGCGCCTTTGCTGATGTCGCCCTCCAGGTGCTGCCACTTGACCAGGCGGGGAAGGGCGTTCATGTCGGAGAGCTCGTACTTGTTGCTGGGCAGCGTGGCCCCCGGCACGCCCGGCATGCGGTTCAGGGTGGCCCAGACGTGCTCGTCAGGGCTGTAGCTGTCCTTGGACCACTCGAGGAACTTCTGTGCCGTGGGGCTCTCGAAGACGTACTGCACGAAGTCCCGTGTCACTGCGTTGTACGCGCTGCCCGTGAACATGGGGTAGCCGTGGGGTGGCGGCTCTTTCTTCTGGGCCGTGCGAGAGATGTGCTTGCTCACTTCGTAGTGGTACTGCCAACGCTGCTGCTTGGCGGCTGTGGGCCTCTCCGACTCCACGCTGTTCTGGCCCTGCAGCAGCTGCAGCGCCCGGACTATCTCGGCGTTGGTCTTGATGGGGAAGTCGGTGCCACAGGTGTTGATGAAGTAGCGCCATGGCACGGGGCTCTGCAGCAGGTCCTGCATGCAGTTGAGGTCGGCCTGCAGCCGGGAATAGGAGGCGTAGACCACGCTTTCCAGGCGGCTGGCCACGAAGACGTTGGGGAAGCAGGCAGCAATGGCCCGCACGGCCTCCTGGAAGGCGGACGGGGATTTGGTGTCCACATGGATACAGTAGACATTCTGGGGAGCGTAGACGGACCTCAGGAGCCGCTCAAACATGTCGATTTTGTGGTGGATGACCATGGAGTAGGCGATGGGGAACTCCTCCTCCTCCTGGCTGAGCGGGAACTCGATGTAGCGCCGGGTCTCCTTGAAGGCTCTGCAGTCCCTCGTAATGTTCAGGTACTCGTCGGGCGTCGGTGAAGCCTTTCTGTTCGCCACTTCCAGGTTGCTGAGCTGAGCCTCCTGGATGGCTATCCGGTCCCCGCGGATGATCGCCGAGCAGTTGACGCTGCGGCTGGGGGAGAGCTCCAGCGCCCGGTAGAGGCGGGAGCGGTCGGCGGGGTCGGGGCGGGCGGTGCCGCGCAGCGCCAGGACGGCGGCGAGCAGCGCCAGCGGCCCGAGCAGCAGCAGATATCGCCGCCGCACCGCCGGGACCCGCTCCCAGCACTGCATCCCCGCCCTGGGTCTGCCCTCGCCTCCTGCCTGCACTGCCGTGACGGAGCCCGAGCCGCTGCCGCACGGCAGCTGGGCCACCTGCTGCCTCTGGGAGGTGGGGAAGCAGTGCCCGGGAGATCCCGGTGTGACCGCAGGTGAACAACAGTCCCCTCCCTCCCCGTGGCGTGGCTTTGGTTTTATCAACACTGGGGGTGGTTCTATATCTTCTGTGTCTATTTAAAATAGAATATTTCATCTTACCCCTGTCCAGCTTGGAACACAAGGAAAATGCCCCTAGAAAATTCAACCCTATGTATTGCACTTACTGGAAAGAGTTTACTAGATTACTCTGGTGACTAACCTGCTTTTCCAGTCCATGATAGGGAAGATGTGTGCTAATGTCTTAACGGGAAATTCGATGGATGAGGGTGTGGGCGTTAACATTAATGTCTTTACTGACTTCAAGGTGCAGGTTTGTTACAGAGGCCAGACAGTTTGACTGCTGAAACAGACAATGGTCAGCACAAGCCTGAACTTCTGAACTTTGGGGTAAAATGACAGGTTGAAGGCGGCGGTGGGATATGTGGTAGGCTGTTTGCAAAAGCTGTACTTTCCTGATACTTCAGCTGGTGGGGATAGGAAGAGAACGTGTGGGCCGGAGTTTAGCATAAAAAGAGGCTGCATGCTTTAAAACCTCGAGAGAGAAAACCCCGCGGGCGTGCGCTCCAGGGGACTCTCTCCCTTTGTTTGAATAATGTTGCAGGACTCCTCTGTCTCCTTTGTGGACGCTGGCTTTACGTGATTTCCCCTACAGGATCATTCCAGTAACTAGGCGGAGGAAGTGGTAGCAATAGGGCTGTATTCAGGAAGGCCATTTCAAGGAGCTACTTGCTGCTGTTGAGTGCTTTGAGCTGTAGTGAAAGATTGCTGCAGAAGATAAGCAGGCAAAGTCGAATTTCTGCTTCTATAGGGGAAGCTGGGGATGCAAATGGAGTTTCTGGTTTACAAATAATTTTCCACCTAGTGTCTGCTTAATGGAAGAAGTGAGAGAATATTTGCACCAACATGACAGCCAAGGCAGTATCACATAAAAGAAAAAGAGGGGTAACTGTGAGTGATAAAACACTCCTTGTGCTGCAATGAACAAAATAACGCTCCATGCAAAATAAACTTTGCAGTCATCCTGAACTACTTCTTGCTTTGAATCAACCATATCATATGTGGTACCATGTTTATTAGAAAGAGCCAGTTTCCACTGTTTCAAGGTTGAGTCAAAATTTAAGATGGGTTATTTGAGATAGAAGGCATAATTATTGCTTTTCTTTCTCCAGATGTATAAAGAAACCAAACTCACCCAATCTGCTGTGGACTGAGGACAGTTGCAAGTGCAGTTCTGCACAGGTTCTAGAAAAAAGCAGCAGTTACTTCTCCAATTTCAAAACTGAGGTTATTTGTTAAATTTTTAACTTTAACCGACTCAGTAAATAATTGTCTTAGATCTCAGTGGCTCAGAAATTTTAATGTGCATTATGAAAAGATGTGATACACACAATATTTCCTATATGCACAATGCCAGTTTGCCTGTGCTGAATACCCAAGTGGATGTGCTTGGGAGAAATATGGGGAGAAAAGGCTTGAGGAATGTAATTAAAGACACTTAAATGATTTTGTATTAATTTGTCAACAGTCTGTAAATCTAGTTGCAGATTCAGCAATATGGAACTTCTTTGGAAGGAGTTTGTTGCTTAGCATTAACATCTTGAACTTGTTCAGTGCAAGAAGCTTGACGTTTTTGAATGTTTCTAAGTTAGTAGCTTTATCATTTGCTTTGTGGTACACAGCTCCTCAGTTATAGGCTCTTACCTGAAGCAAAAAGTAATGCAGCAAACCCAAGTATCCTGAAGTGCTCTTGCTCTGCTTTTCGGCTGAAAGTAAAACAGAGAAAAATTTTTGCCTAAGCTGCCTTTTTTCTTTTTTTTTCCCCTCCTCTTGAAAGAAATGTTAGCCTACACAAAATAATGTTTTGTTTGTGAAGTCCAGGACTTGAGGGCTTGTTTTCATAGTAAATAGAGCTTGAAACCTGTTAACGTTTATGTTCTTATGTGTAATTGTAACTTCCAACAACTTAACTTTAAGCTCTGGGCTCAAATCTTCAGCATTCCCTTAAATGATGATATGTGTGACTGAATACAGCATTGACTCTGCTCACAAGTGAGTGGTATAAAACAACTGTCCTACAATCACTGTATGTTACAAAATCCAACCACTGCCTACAGGGTAACCAGTAGCCACATGATTGCTTGGAGATGTAGCAGCAAGTGATAATATAAGAGGAGAATGGTTAATCATATTTAGATAATTATCTTGCAGAAGACTATCTGCGAGGAGTTATACAACGTGTAAGATTCTGGTGGTTATGCTTTTTGCAGAAGCATATAACAGGCTGTGAAAAGTTGTTTTGTGTTTGAAAGACAAATGGCAGAGAGAGGAGTTCAAGTGTTTTGCAGACGTGCCTGGCTGAATGAACACTGTACTGTCATAACACAAACTGGTGTTGCAATTAATTTCCAGAATTCCCCTGTTGATCTCCAAGTCTGAAGAGTTTTTATAAGTGTGACAACTTTCAGTTAAATAGTTTTGGTAAGTCTAGGTACCGTGTCTCTTTAGTGCCTTTTTGTACCTGCTTCCATTTCAGTAAGCCATATCAAGTCAGAAGTTCCTGCAGTTTTAGCTTTCCTATTAACGGATAAAAAGAATCTTCACAAGTTCACCTGCTTGCTACTTGCCCAATTGCACAATAGTTAGGTTGTGCAATTGGGCAAATAGCAAGCATTGGAGAGTGAAGAAGCATCTCTTCTGCTTGCTTCTCCAAGGTAAATAAAGCAAATTGTGATTGCTTGCTGGTGTTATCAGATCTGGTGAAGCACTTGGTAGAAATTTACCCTGATGGCAATCTCACCAGGTTCACCTGTACACAGTTAGCTTGTAAAAGGAATAGGGTTTCCTAGTGAAAGCAATTTTAAGAGGAACAAAGAGAGCTCATGTGGAGGGATCAGCCTACAGTAATTGCTAAAATCCATAAGGAATGGTATTTTGTATAGGTAGATACACTGACAGCTTTTTTAGCATGACTTTTAAGAAATATACGGAAGCAATAAGTTTTGTGAGCTTAGTCAAAGAGACATCTGAGACCAAGCTTGTATATGCTACAAAAAAAAAAAAAAAAATCAGTGTGTTATACTCCATTGATTGGGGGGGATAAGAATTTCAGTTTTAGCTTCTTGGTCAAAAATTGTTTGAGTGTTAAGTGTTTTGGTTGGGTATGTTTGTTTTTGTTGTTGTTGTTTTGGTTGGTTTGTTTGAGGGGATTCTGAGTTCCTTCCTTCCCTCCTTCCCTCTCTCCCTCCCTATTACAAGCCACCTTACAGGGATTTTGAAGGATTCCACCTGCAAGCTATAATACCACTTTTAAGCTATCAGGCCTTGTTGCCTGTATCATTCTACTGCTTTTCTGTACTTCTCAGTTTTCAGAATTGAGTCTCATTTCCCGCTCATTCATTCAGAGCTATAGTATGCACTGTGATGTGTTGGCTCAACTGCTTTGCAGGCATTACTAACTCACAGATAAGTTCTGTCTTATCCAGAATGTTTGTGTCTACAGGAGGGATTTTATATTAATAGCAAAATGTTATTTGACCCTTGTGTCTCGTAGCTGTTTGATTTTCATGTGTCATCTAGATAGTGAAGACTTAACTTGGCAGAGGTATGTGCATGAGGCATAATTCTAATCAGAAAGTAGTGCATTTTCCTTTGTGAACTCTTCCAGTGTGGGTCCTGTTCTAGGCTATGGGATAGACAGAATAGCCTACAGGTTATCTGTTTCACAGTGGCTTCTCTTGGCAGATTTCCTTTAGGCACACCAGCTACCCCACCCTTCCATCCTCCCGTACTGACCTTGGAGTCTGCAAGGTTGGCTCAGCTTTTTATGTCTGACATGGGGGAACTTCAGGTCTCTTACCACAGAGACCCCTCTGTCTCCTTACAAAATTATTGCCATGTTAGCCCAGTATAAGAACCTCTTAGACTAATGGCAGGGAGAGAACGAGGTGAATGATAAGGGTGTGACATCAGTAAGGGAATGATTGAATGGGATTTCTTTCTTGCTTTTATCTTCCCCTTATTCACACTCTCCCATCTTCATTTGGCTACATATTTGCATAGAAAGGCTAATGGCTCTAGTCTTCCCAGTATCCACTAGTGTGTTTTACAGCTATAAGATCATGAAATCATAGAACAGCCCAGTTTAAAAGGGATCTCACATGATCATCTGGACAAAGGCTCATGAGAAAGGAAACACAAAATTATAAACAGCTTGTCCAATTGCACCTTGAAAGCCTCCAGTGATTCCTCCCATATTTGAAGGCCTGCAGTGGTAGTGGAAGTTGTGTAATATTTATAGATGCTACATGGAATGATTTACAGGCAGAAATTGAAACTTGAATACAGAGCAGGGTTATTTTGCCAAAGAAAGTGTGTAGAATCAGAATACACTGGGTTGGAAGGGACCCGTCAGGGTCATCAAGTCCAACTCCTGGCCCTGCACAGGCCCCACCAAGAGTCATACCATGAGAGCATTGTCCAAAGGTATCTTGAACTCTTTCAGGCTCGTGTTGTGACCACTTCCCTGAGGAGCCTGTTCCAGTGCCAAAACATCCTCTGCATGAAAAACATGAGGGTTGCTTCATTCTGATTGAGTGACTACTGCTGAAAGTGGGCAATCTGGATTGCCACTTGAGAACCCCCTTGTCACTCACTGACTTGTGGTATAGGTAATGTGTCAGAGACATGGAGATGAATATCCAAGTTTATAGGTAACAGGTAACCTAAACCCACGGTGAATCAGCCTGCTGCCTCTCTTCAGAGTTATTTGGATTAGTCACCTGAGAAATATCTAAACTTGCATGTGACCTGTAAAATTATTTTGTAGGTTCTTATTTTCTAGGTTCTGAGAAATATCTAAACTTGCATATAACCTGTAAAATTATTTTGTAGGTTCTAGAAATATCTAGGGCTGGCTTGGATCTTCCTTTAACTTTTTGGTTATGTAATAAAGTATTGTTAAGCAAAATTAGTGATACTCTCATTGACTGCTATTCAAGCAAAATTATTCCTAGGTATAGTTTGTATGTAATTTGCTGTCAAGTATGTGTCTTGTAGTAAGATACAGTATCCTGTTGTGAACCACTGTATTCCACTTTTTTCATTTGTGTTCACTTAAGGAATGTTCTTATTTGTGTCAAGTAGGCTCTTTTTAAAAGAACTGTTCTTTTAAAAAGCAGTATTTCCTTTGAACTATGACAGAAATTTAGAAGAAATTACACTTCCATCTTCTTGGCTGTTGAGGTTTTTGGGTTTTTTACTGTCTTTGCTGGTATTGTGGTACTTATCTAAAAATCATGGGATTGTATTTGGCTTGTAGTTTTGAGATTTATAGTTTTAAAATTACTGACAAACATTTGGAAAGCTTCATGATAGCTTTCTCATTGTGTACCTTCGGAGACCATAAGTTCAGTGTTCTTTTTATATGGAGTATTTGGCACATAGTCCAGAGTGGGAAAGTGAACAAAGCTAAGGTGGGAAGTGAACAAGGAAGTATTTGAGGTTTCAAAATAAATAAACCTTATGCAAATACAAGTATATTTTATATGCACACTTTATCTGTAAAATTTCAACGTGATGAACATGAACATCTTGTGCAGGTTCTGCTTTTTGAAATTGAGAACTGTCTGATTATAGACTTTAGCTGCTGTTTGCTTCCATTTAATTTCAACTGAATTATGTCTCAGTCCTTTCCTGTCTAACAGTTCAAGCTGTATCTTTACAAGCTGCTGAGATCGCATACCCACTAGCAGAGTCTTGGGTCAGTTTGATGACAAGTTAGAGGTCAAGTTCATCTTTGAAGAAACTGTTGGATGTAAATTTTCCTTTCAGAGTTGTACTTCATTGTTGGTTTGTGACAAATGGTTTGAAAGCACTACATGCAGTACCTCTGAACCTGATTTAGAAAGGACCTGAAAAGGCAGCAGTAAAAAGCAGTAAGTAAAATATCAAACCACAATAATTTTTGTAGCATGCATACCAGTTCCTGTTACTAAACTGACCACTGCCTGATGCTATTCACCTTACAGTTGCAGACTCATTGCTCTGCTCTTTCTGGACCTCTGGTGTACTTTTACTGCAGCCAGAGGATTTCTGCTTTTATCCAAGGCAGAATTGCTGGACTGAAGAGCATGAGCGAGTATGGTTTAGAAGAAAGCCAAAGCAGATAATCATAATTGACATACAGTCTTTAGGATGGTATTGGTTACTTGAAATTTTACACAACAGCTGAACACTGGTCATAAGGTATAACGAGGTTCCTTAATTACATTTTGTATAATAAAGCAAAATAGGGGGATAAGGCATTACTCACCTTATACAGGTTGCTGAAAGGATGGACAAATAAATAGGATGATACTGCTAAGGATGTTTAAAAGAATTTCCTTCAAACCACTCTTAAAACTGACACTGTTTCTGACTGTGATGCCCACAAAATGGACTGCCTCCTGAGGGAAGAAAACCTTTTTTTTTTTCTTGAAGGATGTAACAAAGAAAACACAGTGATACTGGGGATCATAAATACGTTAGCTCATGCTGCATTGTTTCTAGAAAAGAATTGCTTAATACATCATGGGAAATATAAACAAAGCAGAAAACAAAACTCTTTTAGACAGATGATAGAGGAGTTCACAAGTAGAGAGTCTGCCATGATACACAGATACATACACAGAGTGAGGGCTGACGCACAGATCATGTCCAAAACCACTTTGTAATGGATATCGTTGCTTTCATGTCACTTTGGCTGCCCAGAAACATCTGAATATGTTTAGACCTACAGTTGGTCTGGTTGCCCTTGCATGTCCCACAGCTGGCTAAGAATACTTTTGGCTGGGAATTTATCCAGTAGCTGAGTTCAGTAAATTTTCCTTCAAAGCTTGGAGGATTCCTACGGAGCACTCACTACGTTCATGCTCATAGAGTGCGTTATAAGGGAAGTCACACAAGGAATCAATGGGGGAAAGTTGATTGTCACTCTAGAGCTGTTGTTGTGGGCTATTCAGTTCTGTCTGAGGTTCCTGCAGTGTGCTGCCCTTGTTCTGGCTGCAATTCTGCAAAGATACCCAAGCATTTCAAAATAGTTTGGGTGCCCTGCTTTTTCTGCCATATGTTCACAGCAAAAGTCAATATGAAATAATTTTGTAGGGGGAAATGCAGTTGTGGGGAGTGTATTACCATTTTATCCTTATTTCAGGTGATCTATTTGCTTCATATTTTTCACCCTTTAAAATTTTCCTATACATTTGACACTTCTGTTTCCTTATACGAAGCTAGAAGAAACATTAGCTGCACTTAGGTCAGAGAAAATCCTTTAGTTTTTTACTGCTTATTGTTTCATTCTTTCCATGCTTAAGACATGTCTCCATAGTTGGTCTGTCTGTGCGTGTTTTCACACTGCTGTGAACTACCTCCAGGGAAAAATTTAGCAGTAGCAAAAGAGCAGCTTTCTGTAGAGCAGGTAAATAACTGAGGTCTAGAACCACTGAGGTATTTGAGCATCCCACCTAAGAGTAATAAGTGCCTCAGTATGTGGATCTGTATTCTGGAACAGTTCTGTGCAAGTAGTGCTGATGCAGCAGACAACAATTGCATCTTTCTACTGGCATGTATTAAATGCTGGTGTGTCCTGCCCCTGCAGAGAAGGCCAAAGGAGGAGCTTGTTTTTGAGAAGTGTTTACTGTCCAAGGACTGAAATATTGATTTAGCTGACTGAAGGTCGTGCTCCATAGTATGTGCAAATGAGTGAGTGAGCTTATCTTTGTGAACAAAGCTGGTTATGGTAGTACTGGATAGTAGTAAATCAAAGATTGGCATATGTATTTCTGCTTCCTATTCTTATTTTAAAAAAATACAATACAAAAACCCCCCAAACAAACAAAAAAACCCCAAGAGCTTCTAATCTTCTGACATGCATTTTCTGCCTATACAATTATGCCATGTTCCATGAGTTTGGCACTTGTTTTAGGCGAACAGTGCACTTTGCAAAAGTACCAAAATGTAGGCCTTTTGGTACTTTTTAACTACCTTTTTAAGGGTAAAACACCTTAATTACAAATTCAACAATGAGAAGCAGAGTAGTAGTTTATTCTTAAAAAGACATGACACTGGCATGTCCCTCTCTTCCTGTTATTTTCAGTTCTAGATTTGGATGAAGTCTTTCTTTTTACTTCTGTGTTCAGCAGTGAGGGTGTTAGGAGTCCAGTTTATACAGCAGTGGCAATACTTCTGGGTGGAGGTGTGTGAATTGAAGCACTCTTTCTTACTGAAATCAGATGGAGAGGAAGAAAAGAAGTGAGTTTGTGTTTGACTTCAAACAGGGATGGTTTCTTGGTTTTTACCTGAACCTCTGAGCTCAAGTTTGCTCTGACATTAGCTAAAAATGTGCAGTATCTTAACTTCTCTGGTTGGAATAATTCATATATGTGAATGAGTGAGTTTCAGTGATTTGCTGGGTTTTAGATTACTTCAATGTTGTCTAATGCAGCAATGAATAGCTGTTTCCAGGATATTTCACCCCCGCTTTTAAAAGCAATTTTGCAGTTGTCATTGGTAGCTGTTAATCACTTAATCTCTGGACTCTGTTAGCAATTGAAAGTCATAGAGCCAATGTCTTTATGGTTATTCAATAAAAATAACTACTTGAATATTTGCATCTCTAGTTATTAGGCAGCTTGCAGAAGAGTGACATGGTACTATAAAATATATTTTCAGTTAAAAAATGATTCAGGCTAATTTTCTTAGTCACAACTGAGGTGAAATTTTGCAGGTTGTTTCAGAGAAAAAACATTGGAATTGTCACTAAAACCATACCAGACTGCTGAGGTGTATATGTAAAAAAGGTTAGTCTAGAAACATTTTGTCACATACTAGCACATAAAAAATTAGAGTATTTGCAAAAAAATGTGTATTTGGCTAATTGTAGAACAGTTCTTGAGCAAAAAAAGTCTGGGTTCAACCAAGCTGGTAAGTTGGAACTGTTCTTCCCTCCCCTCTTTCCCAGGTAGACTTACAAAATCCAAAGCTAAAAAAAGAACGCCAAAAAACTACCCCATTGCAAGGGTATATTTCAGCAAACAATAGATTACATACTGAAACAAGGTGTTCTTTAAAAGCACTAATGTTCCTTTATTTCAGGAAGGTTATGGTTCATGATCTCCTGGATACTGCTTGGAAATAATACAGCAAAAAGGGCTACACTGTTCCACATTTAAAATGGTGAGATCCCAGCACTGATGTGTAAATCCAGACTGATACTGTGGAAGGTTGTCCTGTGCTGTGCCAGTGTGGGACAGGGTTCCTAGAATACAGATGGCATTGTCCACCTGCTGCTGACACAAGGTGTTAGCCACCATTGCTAAAGCTAATGGACAGGAGAAAATGCAGAGTTTTCACAGCCAAATCATCTGAGAGGAATTCTGGGTAGTAACACCATCAGAAATAGGGAATTCCCTTTGGATCAAGAA
>JAGMWU010001354.1:0-14063 GCA_018697195.1 Certhia americana | reverse complement strand
TTGCATTTGCTTGAGTCAGATTCATTGTTGCCCGTGTTCTCGCTTTTACCAGATCCCTAAATTTTGTGGCCTCAATCCATGGTCCCAAATTAATAGGGTTCTAAAAGGATCCTCTGGTGTAGCCATGGATAAACCGAAGGATTGCAGTCCCGCCAGGTTGTCAAATGTGACCCATATATTTTCCCTGGGATTAATTTGCACTGCAGGATGTTCATTAGTTCCTGTTTTCCATAGCCCAATTAAGAGCATGCCTGATTTCCCATTGAGTAACCACATTTTTCCAGCTTGTTGATTTCACCTGATAACGGATTGGAATCCAAATATACTTGCCATACTTCTTGGTTAGGGCAACTGCATATTTTGTCAATCTCCCTCCCACACCGTGCCAAACTAATGTTCTGATCGTTGGGCTTCTTGGGTGCTTGTGCCCTGTTGTCAGCAAAAAAATCAATAACTTTATCTGTTACTTTCCATTCCTTCCTAATACACCTTCTACACAAGGTACAATTCAAAAATTGCCTTTTTTTATACCATTGCTTTTTATAACCTTCACACTGATATAAAATCCAACAAGTACAGTTACAATTGTCCTTGCAGCCAAATCCACTCATTTAACTTCTGTCTGGCTGGTCTCTGTCTCTGGAGTCGTGCTTCTGTCACTTATCCATGGCTTCACCCACTTCACTGGGAGCCATCTAGTGACACAATCTGTAAGGACACATGCCAACCCCCTGCCAGAGGTTATCAGTGGCACAGGTCCTGTCCATGCCCCTGCAATTGCATCTTTGACTGTACTAAAATAGGATCCTTAAAAAGTTTTAAACCTCTCCTAAACCAGTACCATGAATCACTGCAGGTGGCATATCTCACCCTGCTGCGAAAGGTAAATAATTCATTACATATACTGCTTGTTTTATCATTTGGAATGAACCCAGTTTCCCTCTTTTTCTGTTTGTGAAGCAAACGCTTCAATGTTTGATGTGTTCTTTCTACAATGGCCTGTCCTGTGGAGGAACGTGGAGTACCTGTAAGATGATGGATACCCCAAAGCTGTAAAAATTGTGATGTTGCTATTGCCACATAGCCAGACTCATTATTTGTTTGAATTTCCTGAGGGATTCCTAATGCTGCAAACGAAGCATGTAAATGTCTCTGTACATGCTTACTAGCCTCACCAGATTGTGCTGTAGCCCAACTAGCTAAAGAAAATGTATCAATAATTACATGTGTGCACTTAAGTCGCCCCAATTCAGCTACACGTGTAACATCCATCTGCCAAATTTCTAGTGGTCCTAGCCCACGAGGATTCACCCCCCGGTGCAATCCTCCTTTAAATTGTTGGCGATGGGGACATGCTTGCACTAAGCCCTGAGCATCACTAGCAGTAAGACTAAACTGACGCTGGAGTACAGCAGCAGCCTGAGAAAATAGCTCATGTGATTTTTGAGCTTGCTGAATTCTATCTGTGGGTGGCACAGCCCAGACAGGTGCCACAAGGGAATCTGCCCAATCATCTCCTGCAGCCAACCCTTCTTTAAAGCCAGAAGGAATTCTACTGTGAGTAATCAAGTAAGCATGCTGCCTGTGGGTCAGTAAATCCCACAGTTGTCACAACTGTTGCCACAATACCTGATTACTTACTTCCTTTAAAATTGCTTGCTCCAAACGCCCCATTTTGCCAACCACATAGACTGAGTCTGAAACCACATTCACAGGCTTAGCATTCCACAGCTCAAAAACTCTAACAACGGCTCTCAATTCCAACACTTGCACTGACCCTTTTACATCTGGCCAAACTTCTTCCTTCCACTCACCATCCTGCAGCCAAGTAATAGCTGCATGCTGAGTCTGCTTGCTTGCATCTTTAAACATAGTAGAACCTTTCACTGGGCTTACAGGATATTTAGGTATCTCTTCTATTTTACATGATGACAAGAGTGTCATTGCTTTATGTGGTGGATAACGCACCTTCACCTGACCCTCATATTCCAGGAGTGCTATTTGCATTTCCACAGAATGTTGCAATGCCCACTGTAAATATTCTGCTATCAAAAGTACCACAATATAATCTGGATCGCTTCCTTTTATTTCCATAACACTACTTCTTCCTTTCATAATTAACGGAGCAATTGTCTCTAAACAAGGGGTGACAGTTCTTTTGTGGAGAGGCTGACAGAAAGATCCACTCCAAAATAATCAGTGGGACATTTCTGTCAACCTTCCATTGCTTTAAAGCTGCATTAGGATGTTGCAATTAATTAACAACCGTCAGAACTAACTCACATTCTGAATTCCACCGTGATGTATATCCCTGAACAATTTTCTTAGAAACTGTTTGCAGCACTTGCTGTGCTGCAGGTGTTAATGTTCTCTGTGCATATGTACCACTGCCCCTTTTAGCAATTGTAGTAATGGTCCCAAGTGCTCATTGGTTATTCCACAAGTATTTCTAATCCAATTTATGTCACCCACTAACTTCTGTGCATCAGCTAACATTCTGATCTCATTTCTGATTGTTATTTTCTGTGGCTTTATCTCAGTTCCTGTGATAGTCCAACCCAAATATCTCCAGGAGCACTCCCTCTGAACTCTTTCTGGTGCAATTTGCAAACCCATATTGGCCAATTCAGTTTCCAATTCAGTCAACAAAGTATCTGTGTCAAGTTGTTCTCCTGCTATTAGGATACTATCCATATCATGGTAAATGATTAAGGCAGGCTTTTTACGGCAAATCGGATCCAATGCCCATGCTGCATACATTTGACACATTGTGGGAGAAATTTTCATTCCTTGGGGTAAACATACCTAGTGATATTATTTCGTGGGTTCTTTTTGTTAATTGAAGGCACTGAAAAAGAAAATTTTGGGCAGTCGTCTGGGTGTAATGGAATTGGGTAGAACAATCTCCTCAATCACTAATCAAAAGATCCCAATTTTCTGGTATCATGTTGGGAGATGGGAGACCTGGTTGTAATGCATCCACAATGTCTTCCATAACCTGCTTAACTTTATGCAGTTGAGGCAACAATCGTCATTTTCCACTTTGCTTTGGAATGGTAAGCACAGGAACATTCCAAGAGCTGTTTAAAGAACAATATGACCCTTGTCCAATTGTTCCTGTAGCAATTCCTGTAGGTGGGCAATCTTTCCAGTGTTCAGCAGCCTTTGATCAACCCATCCAGGAGTATCTGTTAACCATGTGAACTTTTGCATTGGTCACCCCCCCTAAAAATCCTCTCCTTCTGAGGTAAGCTGAAGCCCCATTTGACTGAACACATCCCTTCCCAGGAAGCAAACTGTGCTTCTCATTACATATTGATGGTGGTATTTATGCCTGTAAGCCATCAGGTAGTGAAAAACTAAATGACAATTTACTGATCTGAGTCATTTGAATTTCTGCCAGCCCCATTCCTGGTGTCTGTAGGTTCTGTAAGGCACCATGTTGAGGCCATTTTTTCCCTAGGAACAATGGTAACGTCCACTCCAGCACATCCAGCACATCCAGCACATCCACATCCAGCAACAATTTAAAATGTAAAGTGGTGTTGTGGGGTCCCATTACTTTAACTTCTTTGATTGGTTTGCATTTGTCAATTTCCATAGGAAAGTAAAGCTCAGGCTCTGCAGTTCAGCCAAATCCTCCATCTCCTCTAATCATTTCATTGCTATTAGAGATCATAGCTTTGAATGGTCCCAGCTTTCCAAATTTGCCCCTGCTGGGATGACAACCGGAGGCCTTGGCATGCACACCATCATTCCTTTGTTACCAGTATAATCTGCATCAATTACTCCAGGTAAAACAAAGAAACCTTTAAGCATGGTTGATGATGTGCCTAATAGCAAAGCATTCAGTCCCCTCCCCAAGGGTGCATTTCTGTTGGTAGGGATACATTGTTCCTGGTTATTCCTGAGGGTTGTGGCTGTTGCTGTTGCCACATCCACTCTGGCACTTCCTGCCTGCTTCCCAAGGGGGTCCCGTCTTTTCAGAAGTTTGAACAGCAATCCTGTGCACCATGGCCAAATTTATGTCAGTGATTACAAGTTCCACTAAATCCGCTGTCACTGGAAAGTGACAGCTTTTTTTGTTGTCCTCCCCCCTTTTTACTTTGCATTGGGCCTTAAGATGTCTCAGTTTACCACAACTGAAACCTTTTAAACCTTGATTGTTTTTTCCTGGTTGAATCAAAGGTTTCACTTTTGTGGCAAATGCATTAGCCATGTATCCAGCTTTTTCCTCAGCTGTGCCAACTTTAGAGCAAACTTCATTCATATCCACCAAGGTCGCTGATGTCGGCTGCACCTGTAACAATCGCTTACAAGTCGGGTTAGCATTTTCTACAGCCAAGATCAGTAGCGAGGCTTCTCTTACAGGGTCAGTAAGTGGTGCTTTGTCTAAAGCATTTTTCAGTCTATCTAAGAACTGCATATACAACTCTTTAACATCTTGTGTCATTTTAACATAAGAGGCATTTGGTTTCACATCTTCCGGTAATGTTTCTAAAGCTTCCCTTGCTAGGCCTTCTGACTGCCTGAAATTTCAGTGTGCAGTCGTGCTTGTACTTGTGCATCAGCAAAGGGTCCCTGGCCCAGTAACACAGCTACAGAAGTTCCCCTTAATGGATCCCCATCAATCCTTTCCAGATTATTAACTGTAGCAATTTGACACAAATCAGACCACCTTGATCACCACACCAATTCTTGCATAGGTGTCAGTATCAGTCTGGCTATTTGTCTGCAATCAAAAGGAGTTAAAAGTGATCCAGTAAAAATATTATCAATAAGGGTTTGTATAGAGGGAGGGGTTAATCCGTACTGCAAAACTGATTGTCTAGCTTCTTTAATGATTTTCCAATCTAATCCATACCACGTCTTTGGACCTCTCCCCCCTTTCCCATCACCCCTCCCCCCAGCTGAACCAGATACATCATTGGAATAAATTCACACTTAATCATTGCTTCCTTTATCAGTCCTTACCACCCCAGTCTGGGGCTATCATCATTGTCTGTGTCTCCATCCAACTTTGGATTGCAAGTTCCTGACAGCCTCTCTGTGGCTGCCATGTCGTCTCGTATGAATTGTTCATGCAGTTTTTGTTGTTGCTCCAACTCCCCCAACTTTTCTAAGAATTCTAGAGCCCATAAAGGTTGATGTCCCATTGCCTGCTGATTACACGGGCCAGCAGGTGATGGTGGGGTTGGCACAGGGAGTGCTGGATACAAATGACAGGTGTGGGAAGCAGGTTGTGGTGGAGCAATTGCAGCTCCCTGTCCCTCAGGCTCAATTTCCACTGCTTCATTTTGTGCTGGGTTCAGTGCTCCTTGAGGGTTAACACCTGATTCCTGTGCTGGAGATGAGTTCTGTACTGTCTGTGACCCTCCTCCTCCCTCTGCTTCCTCCAGAGGGGTGCCCATGGAGAAGCAGAAGAAGGAAGCCAGGGTTCAGTGCCAAATAGCTTTCATGAATGCAGACACAAACAGCAAATGCTCCTGCAACACAATCCTTGCTGCTTCATTCATTATTGTCTAATGAAAATCATTTATATTTTTCATTCTTTAGCACAAGCACTCACGGTCTGCTGGCTGCTCTGCTTTGTTCACTGCATATTGATAAGTAGCGTCCTGTCTGGCTCACGAGGCTGGCAGCGCACGTCCCTTTTTCTCATTGGATGATGGCCGTTGTGCAGGGTCATTTGACATTCTGACCCACCTATGGCATCAGCCACTTCTCTGCTTCTTGCTGTTTATACCAACCATCAGCTTTTATCATACAAGATGTATTCATTCAGTTAGTGACAGGAGGTAAGCTGGTTAACTTCCGTATGTGTCCATTTTCCCACAAATACGGCCCTACAGGAATGGGTTTTCTATCAGAACTCTAGCTGCTGCCTAGAGTTAATGGGGCAGTCACTTCATTTTTTTTTGGAGCTTTTCTTCATTTTATGCGGTGTCCCAAACTTGGAATGTACTGGAATGAGAAATGGCAGTCTGTTGTTTAGGGGGTTGTTTTTCTGCCCTTTCGACCATTTGTGTTGAAATCACTAGTTTACAGAGCAGGAGGTATGTGGTTATCTTGCTCATTACTCGTTGCTAACCTAATCAGCCTTTCACAAAGCCTTAGCCTAGAATACACATTTTTGGAAGACTCAGGCACATTAGTCCCTTAAGATTTGATTAACAAACTTATATAATTATTACAACTATAACTAGTCCCCTAAGATTTGATTAACAAACTTCTACGTAAATATAACGCCCAGCATGGCTGGAGCTGCTGGCACAGCTTGGCCCAGCTGCACAGCTGCCCCTCAAGGCCCCGGTGAGCAGGGCATGGCTCTGGGCAGGGACCCTGTCCAGGAGAGGGTCCCAGAGCATGTCTGCCTTTCAAGAGAAATCTCATCCAGGCTCATTCTCCTTCTTGGCCTTACTTTGCCTTTGCCAGCTGCTCTCACACAGGATTAGCAATCAATGACTATTCTGACAGGAAAGGGATACCGACAAGTTGCTTTAAGCGTGCACCAGAAAGTTCATTCTGTGACCAGCCAGGAATTTGGGTCAATCTGTATCCCGATCCCAGTAGAGAGGGGAGCACAGATCAAAACCTTTTTCTGGTGTGCTGGGCTCCCCAACTGCTTCAGGGAACGGAGCACTGCAGGCAGGTCCTCAGTGTGCGAAGCCATGGCCTCAGCTGTAACCGTGGGTGCATCCTGTGCCCCAGGAACGTCCGTGACTGTAAATGTGTGTTTGGCTGAAGCACAGGGCCAGGGCATAGCGAGGCCCTTGTTGTTCCTGCGGCGCTGCTCGGCAGCCCCAGCGAACCCCGGGGCCGCGGCCCTTCCCCTCTGGGGCCCTGACCCAGCCCAGCTGCGGGACCCGGCCCGACAAGGGCACAGCGGCTCCAGAGGCTCCGTCCGGCACCCAAGGGATGGGCTCTGCCCTCCTGCTGAGCTGGCAGGCTGGCCCCAAGGCTTTGCAGGGAGCTTCCTGATTCTTTTGCACAGCCTCGACTGACAGTGTCTCTTTGCTGTGCTGAGAAGACTAAAATATCTCCTCTCATTTGACCCCACTGCACACCTCACAAGAGATCCCTGCACACTTTAGCAGGGACACCAAAATAACCCTGCGTGCCTCAGGATGTCCAGGCCCAGATGATGCCACTGAAGGAATTGTGCCCTCAGCCCAGGGATGCTCAGCATGGGCTGCCCCAGCCCCTCACAGCCCTGACACTGCTCACAGCAGCCCCTGCCTGGCTCCTGCCTGCCCACACCGTGGGCATCCACGGCTGCTCCTGCACATGGAGCTCAGCCAGTACTGGTGCCATGAGGGCTTTGCTGGTGCTACCACCCGGACACTGGGGTGACAACTCCATTTCTTTATTGAAACATAAATACATTGGCCAATCTCTGGCCTGGCAAACAGGGACTGCCCAGCTTCAGTTCGGGGCAGAGAACAAGGCCAGGGGACTCGGGGGCAGAGGGTCTCGTTTGGGAGGTGTGGGTATTTTGCCAGCCTCAAAACAGGGGTGCAGCTGCAGCAGGGCAGATGGGCAATGATTTGAACGGCTGGGATGGCAGGTCAGTTTGTCACTCCTGGAGTTTTTCGGTTGGTCTAGTGAAGCTTCAGAGGAGCACCTGTGGAGAGAGGAGGTGTCAGAGGCCCCAGCTGCTGCTGGCACACAGGGACCCTCCTGCACAGCAGGGCCCAGAGCTGCCAAGGCACCCCAGCATGGCTGGCCCAGTTGGACAGCTGCCCCTCAAGGCCCTGGCAAGCAGGGGATGGCTCTGGGCAGGGACCCTGTCCAGGAGCAGTTCCCAGAGCACCTCTGCCTTTCAAGGGCAATCTCGTCCCTACTCTTTCTCATTATTTGCCTTGCTTTGTCTCTGCCCACTGCTCCTGGGGCTGCTCTTGGCCAGGCAGCGTCATACAAAGCCAGCACTGGCTGCAGCCCCAGCAGGCTCCCCAAAACAGGACCCAGCAAGACCAATTAAAGCACTGGGCAGCAGCAGAACTGTCAGCAAAGTTCCTTGGAGAACCACCGACTATCCACTGCTCGACAGCAGCCTCATTGGGAACATTTCCTGATTATGAGCAGCATTTAAAGGCAGTTGTTTGAGGCAGAGATCAGCAAAATACTCACCATTTTTTCTTCCAGCAATACCAGATTCCAGCATAGCAGACCATCAGGAGAAATGCCCAACCAGCCACAATAGCCATTAACGTAATCAAACAATATGGTCCCCAGCAGAAAACTCTTTTCGTGCTTTTCCAGATGTTGTCAGCATGTCTTGACATTCCAGCTGCACCTGTGGGAGCAATGGGGAGCGTGAGCCCGTGCTGTGCTGCACTGCTGAGCAGGCAGCACTGTGCATACGGCCAGGACGTTCTCTGTTTGCCCCAGAGCTGTGGTCTGCAGGCACCTTGCTGCCCCATGACAGGCTCAGTGCCTGAACCCCTGAGACGGCATGGAATAATTCCTCTGTGCTGTGCCGGTCTTCTCCAGGCAATACTTGTCAAAGACATGGATAAGGACTAGGCAAATGCCCAGGGTTTTAGAGCTGCTCCAGAACCCTCCCTCCTCCAAAGAGCTGCCTCTCCTGATCTACCCAGAGACTGGGAAATTGCAGGGATCTCAGGGTGTGCAAGACCCATGGTGCAGTTTGGGCTCTCTGTCAGCTGACAGCAAATGCCTTCCTGCACAGGCTGGGCAGAAGCTGCAGCCAGGCCAGGCTAAAGCAGCCCTGCATGGCATGAAAGCAGCAGCAGCAGTGGGGCAGCCAGGCTGCCATGGATCCCTTCCCTCTGTGCCGGGCACGGTGTGTCCACATGTGCAGAGAAAGCCCCCGGCTGCTGAGTCTCAGAGCAAGGCTGAGGGAAATGCACCCACCACGAGGTCTCTCCAGATCACTCAGGATTTGTTCACGATGTTTGGATTCCTCCAAGGACTTATTGCCATCTCTAAGTTTGTTCTTCCTTCTCAGGGGACCTTAACAGAAAGTATTTCCATTGCAGAATGGATGCCACAAAAGCAGTGCTCAGCCTGTGGGGTCAGCAGGGACACACTACTCACCCCTGCGATAGGAGCTGGGCTGGTGTGCAGCAACCAGCAAAGGAGCTGGGAAAGTCCTCCCTGCAGACACACCTGTAACTGAACAGCCACAGAAGCTTCTGTCATCTCTGCTGCTCTGCAAGGGCAGCCCTGAGCCGCAGTAGAGGTGAGGGGATTTCACAGGGCGAGGGCAAACAGTGCATGGCTCTCTCCTGGCTCCTACAGAGATGCAGCCCCAGCCGAGCTTTGGACTCTGAGCTGGAAGCTCTCCCAGGGGAAAAGGCGTGACCTACCCTCACCATCTCCCAGAGGCTCAGTCCTGGACATGGCTTGGGAACTTGCCTCACCTTCACCAACACGTATGGCTGCAAAGAAGGCAGGACAACAGCTCCCAGCACTGTTGGAGATCCTCAGTCCTATAGTCCTGGGGCTTTGGGCAAAGGAGCTTTTCAACAAGGCAAAGCCCCCGGGAACAGCCCGGGGACCACCCCTTCCTCTCTTGCCTCTCATTCCCTGTGCCTGCAACAGAGCGCACAGAGGGAGAACACTAGGCATTGCACACAGGGAAGGAGTTACAGCTCATGCTCCTTCCTCCCATTGACAGTGATCCTGTGGGATCAGCAGGGCTCCAGAAGGTGCAGGCAAACTCAGGAACCCTCAGACTCTTTAAGGAAAGTGCACATGAGTGACCCTTTTGCCACATCGTCACTGATCAATTCTGGTCATTAAATGTAATTCAGAACTTTGCCTCCATCATGTTTTCCAAAATCGCCAAACATCATCCACCCAATTTCCATAATATCCATTTCGCGATTCCCAATCTAGAAGTGGAGCACAGTCAGAACCCTGTCCCAGTGGCTGTGCTGAATCCCCTCTGCCTTAGGGCACTGTTACTGCAAGGTGTCGGGTAAGCCCGTGGTAGGCCAGATGTCAATGGAATTGCCAAAGCTGCAGAGGGGGCCTGTGGAGCCTCTGCCCGCTGGCTCCGGTCCCTCGTCTGCACTCTTTGCAGGGCCTGTGCAACATCCCTGTGAAGGTCAGGCAATGCTAGCGCAGAGACTGGCAGCTCAGCCTCAGCTGGCTCAGTCCAGATAGCACAGCAATTACTCCTGTGAATGTACCTGTCATGTGCCGTCCTTCCTGGCGGCAGAGGCTGCCAAGGAGGCGCACTGCTTCCATCCCTCCGGAACGCTGCACTCACACAGCCTCTCCATCCGCTATTTGCAAAAGGGACAGCTGGATCAGATGGAGCTTGTTCCCCCCCATTGTGGATGAACATGTACAGGAGGCAATATTTATCAAAGACATTGATAAGGACTAGGAAATCATATAAACTTCTGGACTGGCCATGGCCCCTCCGTTCTGTTTACGCCAGAAGCCATCTTTCTGAACACCCTGAAACTGGGAAATTGCAGGATCTCAGGCTGTACAAACAACGGTGCAGTTTGGGCTCTCTGTACTGAGCCAAATGCCTTCCTCACAGCGGGCATTAAGCTGCAGCCAGAACCGCTGGCAAACAGCCTTGCATGCATGAAAGCCAGGCATCAAGCAGCAGCGGGGCGCCAGGTGCCATGGATCCTTCCGCTGTTGCCGAGCAACGGTTCCACACGTGCAGAGAAACCCCCGCTGCTGGTCCTTGAGAAAGCTGAGGGACAAGGACCCGACCTGTCGCTCCCTGCAACATTTTCCTTCAGCATTTGCCTCATGAGTTCGGATGGCTCATGGGCTGTCTTCTGTGCTGTAGTTTTCTTCATTCCTGGTGGAGAGCTGAGCTTAACATTAGTTTCCCACATTTCTCAGGATGGATCCACAAAATCCAGTGCTGAGGCCTTTGGGGCAGCAGGACACACTACGCCCCCTGTGATGGAGCATGCTGGTGTGCAGCATCCAGGCCCCATGCTGGAGAGCCGCTCTTTCAGACAACACCGCAACGCCACACAACACCTTGTCACCTGCTTCCCCCTTGGTTTTCATGGATTTCCTTGGGAGGACATTGAGAAGATACCGTGCATTGGGGCCCAGATGCTTCAAAACTTTATAGTGCCAAACTAATGGAGAAGCCTGCCAGGAACCACCATCTAGGAAGGACACAGATCAGAAGCATTCCATGGTCTTCTGGGATTCCTTTGCCTTAGGGAACAGGTCTCTGGCAACGGGGTTCATTTCCAGACTTAGTGGGCAGTCAGATGTCGTGGACATGGCCATAGGTGCATATGGGCAATGGGAGCTCTGGTCGTCGCCTGGTCACAAGTCGCCACACTTCTTTGCAGCCCTTGAAACATCCCTGAGATCTGGGATTCAAAGCCAGGACCCCCTGGGGCTCTCTCATTCCACAGCGAGTGCAAAATTCTCATTCTCCCTAATGCCCTCAGAAAAACTACAGCAGCCATACCACAAGAAGCCTTTTTTCCCACACCCCCCATCCATGCCCTGTGACAGCTGCCCCAGGCCAAGGGGACAAGCCAGGGCCCTGCCGGAGCCAGTGTCAGCGCCCTGCCACCATTGTGAGCCAGGGTTGGCTCTGGCCTGGTCTCAGGCAGGGCTCCTCTCGGGGGCTGCTCCTGTGCTTGGTGCCCTCTGGCACTCATGTCCAGCTCTGGGAGGCAGCTGCAGCAGTGAGGGACGTTGGTGTCACAAGTCCCGTTTCCCATGACCCTGAACCAGCTCCAGAGGCCGAAATAAGGCGAGGTGCCTGTGGCTTGGCTGCTGCCAGACTGGGGCAAGGGGAGGGAACTGGGGGAAAGCTGGCGGCCACAACGCCTTGCCAAGGCCTTGGCCTGGCAAACAACAGTACATCTCCTTGCCTTTTTGTCCGTGCCAGGAAATTGAATTTGTCCTGCATAGAGTCTGCCACCAAGCCACTGTGTCCTCTGGGAATTTTTGCCCTTCCTCCCAGACTTTTGTTCCATGCTTTGAGAAAGGAAAAGGCAAATGGATCAGATGGAAGCTTCCCCCATTCTGGGAGTGGGGTTCATCAGAACAATGGTTTTCAAAGTCACACTAATGTTTCAGGAAAACATCTTGTTTCAGATGCTGGCCGGGCCTCTCATCCTCCAGCTATCTATCATCCTGAGCAAATAAGTCCCAGTGGGCATCCCACAGGGCAGGGCACATACTTACATGCTCTGCCTGGCTCCTACACGATGCCCTCCCCGCCAGCTGGGGCTCTGAGCTTCAGCATCTCCCAGGGGAAAAGGCCATGACCTACCCTCCACCATCTCCCAAGGCTTCATTCCTGGACTGGCTTGGGACACGTGCATCACCCTCACCAACTGCCTTTGCTGCAAAGACAGGCAGGAACAGACGGCTGTTCCCGCGACTGTTGGAGATCCTCATGCTGCCTGGGGCGGCAAAGGAGCTTCAACCAAGTACATCCCCGGGGAACAGCCCGGGGGCCAACCCCTTCCCTCTCTGCTCTTCTCTGTGGCTGCACAGAGCGCACAGAGCACACAGAGGGAGACACTGGCATTGCACACAGTAAGAGGAGTGACAGCTCAATGCTCCTTCCTCCCATTGACAGTGATCCTGTGGGATCAGCAGGGCTCCAGAAGGGAGCAGGGCAAACTCAGGAACCTTCAGACTCTTAAGGAAAGTGGCACATGAGTGACCTTTTGCCACATTGTCACTGATCATTCTGTCAGTAAAAAGGTAAATTCAGAACTTGCCTCCATCACTTTCCAAGATCTCCAAATCATCCTTCACCAGCAATTCCAAAGAATCCATGTCCTGTTCCCAAACTAGAAGGGAGCACAGATCAGAAACATTTCTGTGCTGTGCCGGAATCCCCTGCTGCCTTAGGGAACTGGGCTCTGCACAGGGTTTGGGTAAGGCCGTGGGAGCCAGATGTCAATGGAGATGGCCAAAGCTGCAGAGGGTCCTGTGGAGCTCTAGGATGGCTCCGGGTCATTCTCCTCACTCTTTGCAGGGCCTGTGAAACATCCCTGGAAGACCTGGCTGGAGCAGATCTTTGTGGCTCTCTCCCTCCCACAGAGGAAAGCCTCCCCAAAGCCCTACGGAAAACCATTGCCAACTCTTCCTGGGGAGAAGGCAGCGCTCTCCCAGGAAAGGGGAGCCAGGCCGTGGACTCACCTGCTGCCTGCACTCGCCATGGAGCAGCCTGGGCAGCCCTGGCAGGCAGGGACACTGCCAGGAGGAGCAGGAGGAAGAGGCGCAGAGCAAGGGCCATGGTGCCTTGCCCTCTGCCAGTCCCGCAGCTCTTGCTGCCACCACTGTCCTGACACTGCTGTGCCAATGTCAGCACCACTGCTGCCACCGCCACCAATGCTGCTGCAGCAGTTGTGGTCAGGGACTGAGTGGTCGGTCGTTGTGTTGCTGTGCAAGCACGGGGCTCTGGGACCTCTGTGAGCTCAGAGCCTGCTGTGACCTCAGCCTGCTGTGAGCTCAGACCCTGCTGTGACCTCACAGCCTTAGCTGTACCCTCAGAGTGTCCCCACATCTGTACAAATGGAGTGCCCTTATTGGAAATATTCTCCTGCCTGCAAGGGCCATTGCTTTGCAAAACCTTTGTCTTGCCTGCTGACATTGCTGGTCAGGCTGTGTCCCTGGACATGCTCTTGATGGCTTCCCTCTTTTCCTGGCCATGCCAGTGGAGGAGGTGCAGGCCCAGATGATGCCACTGAAGGAAATGTGCCCTCAGCCCAGGGATACTCAGCATGGGCTGCCCCAGCCCCTCACAGCCCTGACACTGCTCACAGCAGCCCCTGCCTGGCTCCTGCCTGCCCACACCATGGGCATCCACGGCTGCTCCCGCACATGGAGCTCAGGCAGTGCTGGTGCCATGTGGGCTTTGCTGGTGCTACCACCCGGACACTGGTGTGACAGCTCCATTTCTTTATTGAAACATAAACACATTGGCCAATCTCTGGCCTGGCAGACAGGGGCTGCCCAGCTTCAGTTCAGGGCAGAGTACAAGGCCAGGGGACTCAGGGGCAGTGGGTCTCGTTTGGTAGGTGTGGGTTTTGGTATTTATCCATTTATCTATCTACATCTATTTATCTATCTAT
>JAGMWU010001347.1:0-14173 GCA_018697195.1 Certhia americana | reverse complement strand
TTTTTTTTCCTTCTCCTCCATCACAGGCTCTGTTGTCCACTAAGTTTTCTTTCCCCTAAGATGCTCATTTAATCACAAACATTGAGGGTTGTATTTTAAGGAAAATAGGGAATGGTTTGGGCTTTGTGGTTTTGTTGGTTCTTTTTTAGTTTGGAATTTTTTTATAGTTTGGTAGAGTTGGTCATGTTGCTCTGGAGATTTCTGTCTTATTTTCTTCTGGTGGGAGGGAAAGGGGCATGCATCAGTTTTCATCCTTATGCTTGTGAGGGAGTTTAGAAAAATACATTTGAAAAGCTTGTGATGCCTGCATGCTTACTGTTCATCCTTCTCCGAACATGTGGAAGTTGCCTTAGTTGCAAAGGAACTGGGCACTGGTGTTGGTCTCTAGCACACAGAAATCCAGTGTATGGCAGGTGTTGCATTGCCTGGGACTAATTCTCTCTGGGGAAAGCTGTTGTGCTGGAATAAAAACTCATTGCCCAGAGCTGAGGTATGTCAAGAAACTGAGAGGTGGCAGGCAGAGTGCTTGAAGGGTTGGGGGATTGAGGTTGTCTCCAGCCCTTCTTTAAGGGCTGTAAGGTACTTCTAACTTCTTGGGGGGATAACCTGTCCTCCAGAGCCCAGCTGTTGGTGACTTTTCAGTGTGGCTGGAGTGTGTACTGTAAAGTGGTGTTTACTATGAATCTGTGCTTTGAGTGGTTGTTGCTTTACCTCTCCAGCAGTGTGTGGCTGCATGGCCAGCTATGGATGTGCTTTCCACTTCAGTGGTGTATGGTTATCTGAGCTGATTGCAGATGCAGGAACTGTAGGAGCTTGTGCTCCTTCCTCTTTGCCCAAATCTCAGCATCTTTTTTCATTCTTTGGGATGTTCAACTGATAGTCATGCCTAAAGATTCTTAGCTTTTTCATAGATTTATAGCTTTGTAGGTTTTTAAGATACAGTTGTATGGTTTCTAGTACTTTTCCTGTCAATTCTCATGTTTTAGAATAATAAGTTAAACCTTTCTAAAACATTATTGAAATTCTGTTGAGTCTTATTCTTAAAATGAGAATTTCTGACAAGGGCATCTTGTTTTCCAGCAGAACTTGAGACATAACAAGAAATAGGGCAATGAAGCCTCTGGACCAACTCCAAGGGGCTGACCTAAGGGGAGGTTACTGGGACAACTGATCTCCTATTGGATGTTCTCCTATACCTGCTATATATACTAAGTAATTAGCCTTATAAAAATTATAGGAATCCTTTATCTAAGGTGCATGTGCATAACCATATCTGTGCACCTGAAAGCTTTCATTAAAGAATTACTTTTTATCTTACCACTCTTAATATTGTTTGGAAAGCTTTTGTCTTTTGATTCCAGGCAGCAAGAGGAAGGAGTTCTTGCATTCTTTTAATAGTTGAGACCATAAACAAAGCTGCTAAAGAGTAAAAAGGTGAAGTATCATCATAGCTTTGGGTTGCAGTGTAAGAAAAGGCATAGCCTCAGAGTGCTGTGATCTACATGCAGGAGTGAATGAGTGAGATGTTCATCTTCCCTACTTTCTGGGCTTTACCTTTGCCCTAGATGTACTGCTGTTACGATTCTGTGCCAGATTGAAGGCTCTTGAGATGGAAATGGCCACATGAAGTTGTTACCATACAAGTTCAGGGAGGTAGAGTGACTTGTGGGACTTCGAATTGCTGCATTGTGAAGCTTTGAGATGAGTTGGGTGATCTGGCAGCTGCAGATGTGTTACTGGTTTTGCTGATGAAAAGTACTGGTCTGATGCAGTTACTTAGGTGTGGAAGTCATTTGAACGGAGGTGGTGTCACTGCAGAGGGAAGAGTACAAGAAAAGGCCTTTTTAATCTAAAACCTATGGGAGAGTGAGCTGCCTGACATCTGATGGTCAGGAGGTTCTCTGTCCTGCAACACAATGAGTCTTTCAGTGGGATACAGGCATCACATAGTCACTGTTACTGTCTCCTGTGAAATCTTGCTAGATTGCTATTTCTTTTTTCCAGTCCTCAGACTTAAAAAGTTGACAAATAATGTGCGTGTTTAAGGTGCATGGAAAGAGAATGGGACTTGCTCAGCTCTTTCCTCTTCCTACTAGCACTTAAAATGTTACTCTAGAAAGCTTGTACTGCCAGAAGGTGGCCATTCTTTTCAAGTTCACAATGAGTATCTGTTTAGAATTTCATGGCTTTAGTATTTGGATGTTACAGGTCCCAGCATAAATCTTGACCAGATCTCCAGAGTCTGAGACCTCTCCTGCCAGTGCTAAAGTCACAGGAGGCTGTTCAACCAACCTTCATTGGAGAATTTAAAATTGTGACCAAAACTTGTTTAGCTCTTTTGAGATAAGCATTCAGGCTGAGGCTTACAGTGTGGAGTCTGAAGCTCAAAATTCTGTTTAAAAAAAGAACCAGCTGAGGGTGCTTTGTTCAGACACTCAGCAGAAAGCTACTGCTAGTGAGGTTTGCCTGGGACAGAATGGGCAATGAACTGGCCTTGCAGCTATCTCCATCCCTCTTCAGATGGTTTCCTTCAGTTCCAAGGTCCACCTCTGTGCAGGATGTTAAATGTATATAATTAAAATTTAAAAAAAAAAAAAAGCGTATGTGGTTCAGTGGATGCTGGCTCCAATGGAAACCTCTGAGTAACATGGCAGGAATGCATGGGACTGTAGTCTACGAGGCTTACTTCTTCCAGTTTACAAATTATTTAAAGCTTCTATATAGTTGCCTTCCTCCTCATCTGGTAAATAAATGCAAACTGTACTTCTTGTTACCTCACTGATGGTGCCTTCCTGAGTTGAAGCTGGCTCTTCACACTTTAACTCAGCCCTTTGCTGCGCTGGTCCAAGGAGCTGAGGCAAAGACTAAAGGGCAGATAGGGAAACTTGCAGTAGAGCTGACCTTCCTGCCCTCATTACTTCTTCTCTTGGTTCTCCTGCTACTTGAGATGACTTTTGAGGAAGACCTGGCTGTGTCCTCTTCCTTGCTGGACTAATTTGGCTAAGACAATGTTTTGGGATCAAATAGGTTTGTTAGGAAGCCGAGCTTGCATACATGCAGGAAAAAAATAAAAAGGAAAACTTCAAGGGAAGTTTTCAGTTTTGTCAAGTAAATAATTTTTAAAATATCAATGCTTGTTTCAAGTTGACAATTTTCTCTGTACAAAAAGCTACTGTGTCAGTTTTTTATTGAAAATACTTTTTGTCATGACACTTCAAAATCGGCAACTTTCTGGACACGTTTTGCAAAAGATTTTTATATCTGAAACATGCATTGTTTCAGTTTGTAGTGAAAGCAGGTGTCAGTCTCTAATATTTTGTAGCAAAAAAACCCCCACACTTTTGGTTTTAAAGCCTCACTCAGATCCAAGGATGAACAAACTGAGTCCCAAATGTATTTTTTGAACAAAAATCTCCTCAGAGAGAGAGAAGATTGTAGTGTGGGTTTTTTGATTCATTAAAACATCAACAAGGGAGAGGAGTAGAGAAAGAAATGGATAGAAAAAGTCTCATTCCTATTCAATTTTTCTTTTGAACAGCTTACCTTGAAGCAGAATTATTCCCCCCCCCCTGTGCATTAGACTAGGCTGGAAAAGGAGGGAGGAGAAGGTAAGGTTAGGACTTGAGCTGAAGGGAAGCTCAGAGCAGATCTTGTTTTCCCTGTCCTTTCTAAGGCGTCAGTTGTCTCAAGAGAATGAAAGATCTTTCTTCCTTCTTGCGCAGTTGGGTAAATGGCCACTGTCAATATCATCATTTTCCAGGGTTCTGTAAAAGTTTTACCACCTGCTTCCAGACATCCCATAGCTTGGTCATGTGAAAAAAAAATACATAGGAGGTGAAATTGAGAGAGATTCCTTTATTATTATTAGAAATCAGTGTCCCTAGCCCTCATTACAAGGAAAAGTGGCAGTGGTATCAACATCTACTATCAAACCTTGACTTATCACAAGGAAGTGCTACATCTTTTTAAGATGTTACATCTTTTTAAGGCTTCTTTCCTTGAAATGTGATGCAAATATTGACAGAAATGAAGTCAGCCAACTAGAACTCCCAGCCTTTGTAGCAGGATTGTTTTGAGTATCGCAGTTTGGATCCTTGAGCAAACAGGGCATGCTGGGGTTGCTCGTTCTTAGCCCCGTGCATGCAGCAGTTCTTGGGGCTGCCAGTGACACCACAGCGCCTCCCCAGATACCAGGAGCTGCTCTGTACAGACCTGATGCCACGTTACTCAACAAGCCCCATGTGCCCGGAGTGCCTCGCACGCTGCAGAGGCATTGCTCTGTCCTGAGGTGCGAACGGGCTGAGGGATCCTGAAGCTGCCTCTCTCAGCTCTGTATGTGCTGCCTGGAACATGCCCCTGGACCACCACCCAGGAAATGTTGGACAGAAATATGGGGTCATTGCTTTCTGAATGCACTTGATGGCGCTTAGGTTAGCTCTGTGAGTCCTGCTATGGGTCCTGATACATGTGATTTAAATTTCCAGTGCTAGAGAGAAGGGATGAAAAACCTCCAAGAGGTTTGGGTTGGTTTCCTTCTTTCCTTTTTTCTTCTCCTTTTTTTTTTCCTTTTTTGTTTTTCTTTTGGGGGGGGGGGGTGTTGTGTTTGTTTTCATATGTGCAAGGTTCTTTGTATTCAAGACAAATTCATGTTTTCCCCTTGACTGACAAGCTTTGCACTCTTGTCAAATCCTTCAAGTCTAAGATCGTCCATGTAGAAGTGGGAGGATATGGTGAGTTCTGAATTCCAAAAACAAAACCCTGTAATTCTCCATCTATATTCAAGTGCAATAATTGTAAATGCTTCCAGATACCTAATCTCGGTCTTTGTTCCTGGTAACTGTCTGTTTTCACTTTCAGCCTTTAAAAGAGCCCTAGCCAGAAAATCAGACTCATGTTCAAAACCTAGAAGTCTACACATAGACTTTAGGTTGAGCTGGGGCTGCTCAGACTGGACTTTATGCAAAAATGATCAATTAAGAAGTTTATAACCCAGAAATTCCTGTTTGAAATGTGCACTGTTGGACAGGGGAGGGAAATAAAAGGATTATATAAAAAAATGTCTTTCAGCATGAAGTGTCACGTTTTCTCCATTTGAAAACCCAGAAGCAGCGATTGGCTCTTCTCAAATCCTTTCCTGAGCTCAAGGAGTTGATAGCGTTAAAAGGAAAAAAAAGGAAGGGAAGTGGAATGGCAGTTTAAATTCTCAAACCGGCTTTCCAAAGTTGCTGAAGACCTTGTGTTCCTCCAGGCCTCTGTGGTAGAGGGGCAGCAGGCCACTGTGGCGGTGGGCCGGCAGCAGGCCGGGCAGCAGCACCGGCCGGGGCAGGGCCTGCGCCTCGGAGCGCCAGCTTTCCAAGGGCAGCTTCGGCTGCTGGGCAGGGCTGCTGGGAGAGGCAAGCGGACAGGCCATGGTAAGGGGGCTGCAGCCCACCCAGGTGATGCTGAGACAGGGCAAAGGGGAGCTTCCCCCTGGCTTCCCCCCCCCCTTGAAAAAGAGCGGGTGCAAGGGTTTCACTGCTGTTAGGTGCTAGGTGGGGAGCTAAGAGGGTGAAGCAGGGGACTGACTGCCCAAGAGATGCGAGCTTTTTAAACATCTGTTCCTGCCTCTGAGCACTCTGGGAGCAGCTCCTGTCCCTGTGTGAGGAGCCTGAGAGGGCAGCAGCAGGGGGAGGTGCTGAGCGGTACCTTTGGAAAGCCAGGTTATTGCAGCCTGCGAATGCCCCTGGGAACACAGAGCTGGAGACGGCCGAGAGGTGGTAATCGCGCCGGTGGTAGTGTCTGATTCTTCCAAAAGCATTCCTGCCCCTCTCGGGGGTGGAGGGGTCACGCTTCCGTCTTCTGACTTTCCTTCTATGCTGCTGCTGCTGCCTGCAAGGGTGATGAGAGAGAGATGCTCATGCGGATGTTTTCTTCGTGCTTTGTGGTCTGGCTTTTATTTACTCACACCCCTGGAAAGATCTGGCATTTTGTATCCTAAGGCAGCGCTGTCACCCAATGATTTTTACCCCCTTGCTCTGTTCCCTGAGGAAAGGACTGACACTGTTTCAGCCCTGCAGAGAAGGGTTGCACCACCTAGGGGAGAGCAGGCCCGCGGGGAGCGGTATAGTTGGTGCCTTTTGAAAGACTGAGATGCTGTCTCTTGCTTGCAGAGTTTCTTTTCTCCTTGTCCTCGTGCTCTTTTGATAATGAATAAGGCTCTCCGTTAAAGGTGCATCCCTAGGCTGCATGATCCCTGTTACTGTAATCCTTTGCCCAGGATACAGAAGAGGCCCAGCTGGAATGTAGTGCAGGCCAGGAAAACTGGGCAGTGCTGCTGCAGAGATGATGTTCTGTGACTGCAGTCCTGCTGCCTCTGCTTGTCCAGTCCTGCTTCCCACCATGACTTTTCTCCCAGTTCTCTCCAAAGAATGCTTCTCCTTGCCCTCCCCCACCCTCGGCTGTGTGCAGACAGTTGGACTGAACTTAGCCTCAGAAAAGTGATATTCCTATCAACTATCCTCCATGTATTGTCTGTTCCCTTCTTCCTCTGATAATGGGGAACTTTTTGTAAATCACCAAGCTAACAGAATCATAGAGTAATTTGGGTTGGAAGTGACCTTTAAAGTGACCCCACTGCAATGAGCAGGGGCATCTTCAACTAGATCAGGTTGCTCAGAGCTCCATCCAATCTGACCTTGAATGTTTTCAGGGATGGGGCATCTATAGCCTGTCTGGACAACTTGTTCCAGTGTTTTAGCACTCTCATTATAAAACCCATCTTCCTTATATTCAACCTTAGCCAACCCTCTTTCACTTTAAAATAGTTGCTCCTTGTCCTATCATAACAGGCCCTGTTAAAAAGCTTGTACCCTCTTTCTTGTAAGGTCCCATCAAGTACTGCAAGGCTGCTATAAGATCTTCCTGGAGCCTTCTCTGCAGCTTGAATGCCAACTCTCACAGCCTTTTTCATAAGAGAAGTGCTCCAGCCCTCTGATCATCTTGGTGGCCTCCCCTGGGCCTTACTCAAACAGGTCCATGTCTTTCCTACTTTTGGGACCCCAGAGCTGGATGCAGCACTGCAGGTGGGGTCTGAGCAGAGCAGAGGGGCAGAATCCCCTCTCTCACCCTGCTGCCCACACTGCTTTGGGTGCAGCCAGGGATACAATTGGCTTTCTGGGCTGTGAGTGCCATTGCTGGGTCATGTCCAGCCCCTCATCCGCCAGCACCCCCAAGTCCTTCTCAGAGGAGTTGCTCTCAATCTGTGCATCCCCCAGCCAGTGTTGATACCTGGGGCTGCCCTTACTCAGGTGCTGCACTGTGCACTTCATGTCCTTAACCCTCATGAGGTTTCCATTGTCTCACTTCCTGAGCTTGTCCACGTCCCTCTGTAGGTATCCCAGGCATGAACAGGAGCCCCCTCTGCAATCAGCAGCAGCATCCCCACTGATGGAAACCCCTTCCACAGTCAAGCATACCTTGACTTTGGACAATGGTTTAACCTTTTTTGTGCTTGACAGTTCCAGATGTGTGAGCAGGAGGGTTGTGAAAGGGCACAGGTGGGTCACAAAGTGTCCCGAGTGGGCGCAACCCGCGTGTCTCAGCAGATGGCAGCACCGACACTCCTTCAGCTCCCGCAGCCGCTCCTCACTCCTGCCAAACCCATCCCACCGCCATACTCACCCCCCGCGGCTCTTCCTCGCCCTGTCCCGCCAGCAGCACACGGCGAAGGAGACGGACAGTGCCAGGATGACGGCTCCGCTCAGCAGCGAGGCGGCCACCGCGATGCGGGACCCGGTGCCCGAGGGCTGCGGGGCGGCTGCGGGCAAGGGGTGGTGAGCGGGGCCGGGGAAAGGGATCCATCCCCCTTATCCCCGACCGCCGTCCCCCTTGCAGGTAACCCCAAAGTGACGTTCCGGAGAATATTTATTAATAACCATTATAAAAGCTAATGGTGAACGTGGGTGATGCCACACCGGCTCAATACACCAGAAAGTTAATGGAGAAAAAACCCCATATTAACACGTCATATTTTCTTCAGATAATTAATATAAAATAATAGTATGCAGCAAAAAATATAAAGCATTTGATGTGTCTTGCATAAAGCATAAGGGTAGTAGAAATTAAGCCCTAAAAAATAGACAGGGAAAAGACTAAACAGGAAATATAGAAAAAAAAATTTAAATGTAATAAAGTTTAAAAAGGAGAAAAGTTAAAAAGGAAAAAAGCTGGGAAAATGTGGAAAAGAAAAAATGTAAAAGGGTGAAAGAAAACAGCTAAAAAGGGGAAAAAAATAAAATGATAAAAAAAAAAATAAAGTTCAAAAGTATTAAGGAGGGCCAGTAGCAAGTGGCAAGTGCTCAGTATGGACCAGGTTACCATGAAGTTCATTTTATCTCCTGTTGTGAAAGCTTTTGGCAGTTCCTGGATTCCCTGTGCCTGGCACCAGGAGTTGGGTCTCAGCCGGTACCAGCTTTTGACCCAGCCTGATGCCTTCAGCAGCAGTTACTGGGAATGAGGGAAGGTCTGGTTATCTGCTGAGCTGATCTCAGGTGAATTCACCCCTTGGCATCCCCCTGCCTTCTGCAGCTCCTGAAGCGCTGTTGCGGTGCTACTGCTGGAGCAGGCATTTCAGTGGTGCTGACCACAACCGAGTGTGTGAAGCTGGACCTTCCTTGTCCCTGTTTGGGGATTTCCTAAACTCAGAGTTGTTTTTTTTCCTTCTCCTCCATCACAGGCTCTGTTGTCCACTAAGTTTTCTTTCCCCTAAGATGCTCATTTAATCACAAACATTGAGGGTTGTATTTTAAGGAAAATAGGGAATGGTTTGGGCTTTGTGGTTTTGTTGGTTCTTTTTTAGTTTGGAATTTTTTTATAGTTTGGTAGAGTTGGTCATGTTGCTCTGGAGATTTCTGTCTTATTTTCTTCTGGTGGGAGGGAAAGGGGCATGCATCAGTTTTCATCCTTATGCTTGTGAGGGAGTTTAGAAAAATACATTTGAAAAGCTTGTGATGCCTGCATGCTTACTGTTCATCCTTCTCCGAACATGTGGAAGTTGCCTTAGTTGCAAAGGAACTGGGCACTGGTGTTGGTCTCTAGCACACAGAAATCCAGTGTATGGCAGGTGTTGCATTGCCTGGGACTAATTCTCTCTGGGGAAAGCTGTTGTGCTGGAATAAAAACTCATTGCCCAGAGCTGAGGTATGTCAAGAAACTGAGAGGTGGCAGGCAGAGTGCTTGAAGGGTTGGGGGATTGAGGTTGTCTCCAGCCCTTCTTTAAGGGCTGTAAGGTACTTCTAACTTCTTGGGGGGATAACCTGTCCTCCAGAGCCCAGCTGTTGGTGACTTTTCAGTGTGGCTGGAGTGTGTACTGTAAAGTGGTGTTTACTATGAATCTGTGCTTTGAGTGGTTGTTGCTTTACCTCTCCAGCAGTGTGTGGCTGCATGGCCAGCTATGGATGTGCTTTCCACTTCAGTGGTGTATGGTTATCTGAGCTGATTGCAGATGCAGGAACTGTAGGAGCTTGTGCTCCTTCCTCTTTGCCCAAATCTCAGCATCTTTTTTCATTCTTTGGGATGTTCAACTGATAGTCATGCCTAAAGATTCTTAGCTTTTTCATAGATTTATAGCTTTGTAGGTTTTTAAGATACAGTTGTATGGTTTCTAGTACTTTTCCTGTCAATTCTCATGTTTTAGAATAATAAGTTAAACCTTTCTAAAACATTATTGAAATTCTGTTGAGTCTTATTCTTAAAATGAGAATTTCTGACAAGGGCATCTTGTTTTCCAGCAGAACTTGAGACATAACAAGAAATAGGGCAATGAAGCCTCTGGACCAACTCCAAGGGGCTGACCTAAGGGGAGGTTACTGGGACAACTGATCTCCTATTGGATGTTCTCCTATACCTGCTATATATACTAAGTAATTAGCCTTATAAAAATTATAGGAATCCTTTATCTAAGGTGCATGTGCATAACCATATCTGTGCACCTGAAAGCTTTCATTAAAGAATTACTTTTTATCTTACCACTCTTAATATTGTTTGGAAAGCTTTTGTCTTTTGATTCCAGGCAGCAAGAGGAAGGAGTTCTTGCATTCTTTTAATAGTTGAGACCATAAACAAAGCTGCTAAAGAGTAAAAAGGTGAAGTATCATCATAGCTTTGGGTTGCAGTGTAAGAAAAGGCATAGCCTCAGAGTGCTGTGATCTACATGCAGGAGTGAATGAGTGAGATGTTCATCTTCCCTACTTTCTGGGCTTTACCTTTGCCCTAGATGTACTGCTGTTACGATTCTGTGCCAGATTGAAGGCTCTTGAGATGGAAATGGCCACATGAAGTTGTTACCATACAAGTTCAGGGAGGTAGAGTGACTTGTGGGACTTCGAATTGCTGCATTGTGAAGCTTTGAGATGAGTTGGGTGATCTGGCAGCTGCAGATGTGTTACTGGTTTTGCTGATGAAAAGTACTGGTCTGATGCAGTTACTTAGGTGTGGAAGTCATTTGAACGGAGGTGGTGTCACTGCAGAGGGAAGAGTACAAGAAAAGGCCTTTTTAATCTAAAACCTATGGGAGAGTGAGCTGCCTGACATCTGATGGTCAGGAGGTTCTCTGTCCTGCAACACAATGAGTCTTTCAGTGGGATACAGGCATCACATAGTCACTGTTACTGTCTCCTGTGAAATCTTGCTAGATTGCTATTTCTTTTTTCCAGTCCTCAGACTTAAAAAGTTGACAAATAATGTGCGTGTTTAAGGTGCATGGAAAGAGAATGGGACTTGCTCAGCTCTTTCCTCTTCCTACTAGCACTTAAAATGTTACTCTAGAAAGCTTGTACTGCCAGAAGGTGGCCATTCTTTTCAAGTTCACAATGAGTATCTGTTTAGAATTTCATGGCTTTAGTATTTGGATGTTACAGGTCCCAGCATAAATCTTGACCAGATCTCCAGAGTCTGAGACCTCTCCTGCCAGTGCTAAAGTCACAGGAGGCTGTTCAACCAACCTTCATTGGAGAATTTAAAATTGTGACCAAAACTTGTTTAGCTCTTTTGAGATAAGCATTCAGGCTGAGGCTTACAGTGTGGAGTCTGAAGCTCAAAATTCTGTTTAAAAAAAGAACCAGCTGAGGGTGCTTTGTTCAGACACTCAGCAGAAAGCTACTGCTAGTGAGGTTTGCCTGGGACAGAATGGGCAATGAACTGGCCTTGCAGCTATCTCCATCCCTCTTCAGATGGTTTCCTTCAGTTCCAAGGTCCACCTCTGTGCAGGATGTTAAATGTATATAATTAAAATTTAAAAAAAAAAAAAAGCGTATGTGGTTCAGTGGATGCTGGCTCCAATGGAAACCTCTGAGTAACATGGCAGGAATGCATGGGACTGTAGTCTACGAGGCTTACTTCTTCCAGTTTACAAATTATTTAAAGCTTCTATATAGTTGCCTTCCTCCTCATCTGGTAAATAAATGCAAACTGTACTTCTTGTTACCTCACTGATGGTGCCTTCCTGAGTTGAAGCTGGCTCTTCACACTTTAACTCAGCCCTTTGCTGCGCTGGTCCAAGGAGCTGAGGCAAAGACTAAAGGGCAGATAGGGAAACTTGCAGTAGAGCTGACCTTCCTGCCCTCATTACTTCTTCTCTTGGTTCTCCTGCTACTTGAGATGACTTTTGAGGAAGACCTGGCTGTGTCCTCTTCCTTGCTGGACTAATTTGGCTAAGACAATGTTTTGGGATCAAATAGGTTTGTTAGGAAGCCGAGCTTGCATACATGCAGGAAAAAAATAAAAAGGAAAACTTCAAGGGAAGTTTTCAGTTTTGTCAAGTAAATAATTTTTAAAATATCAATGCTTGTTTCAAGTTGACAATTTTCTCTGTACAAAAAGCTACTGTGTCAGTTTTTTATTGAAAATACTTTTTGTCATGACACTTCAAAATCGGCAACTTTCTGGACACGTTTTGCAAAAGATTTTTATATCTGAAACATGCATTGTTTCAGTTTGTAGTGAAAGCAGGTGTCAGTCTCTAATATTTTGTAGCAAAAAAACCCCCACACTTTTGGTTTTAAAGCCTCACTCAGATCCAAGGATGAACAAACTGAGTCCCAAATGTATTTTTTGAACAAAAATCTCCTCAGAGAGAGAGAAGATTGTAGTGTGGGTTTTTTGATTCATTAAAACATCAACAAGGGAGAGGAGTAGAGAAAGAAATGGATAGAAAAAGTCTCATTCCTATTCAATTTTTCTTTTGAACAGCTTACCTTGAAGCAGAATTATTCCCCCCCCCCTGTGCATTAGACTAGGCTGGAAAAGGAGGGAGGAGAAGGTAAGGTTAGGACTTGAGCTGAAGGGAAGCTCAGAGCAGATCTTGTTTTCCCTGTCCTTTCTAAGGCGTCAGTTGTCTCAAGAGAATGAAAGATCTTTCTTCCTTCTTGCGCAGTTGGGTAAATGGCCACTGTCAATATCATCATTTTCCAGGGTTCTGTAAAAGTTTTACCACCTGCTTCCAGACATCCCATAGCTTGGTCATGTGAAAAAAAAATACATAGGAGGTGAAATTGAGAGAGATTCCTTTATTATTATTAGAAATCAGTGTCCCTAGCCCTCATTACAAGGAAAAGTGGCAGTGGTATCAACATCTACTATCAAACCTTGACTTATCACAAGGAAGTGCTACATCTTTTTAAGATGTTACATCTTTTTAAGGCTTCTTTCCTTGAAATGTGATGCAAATATTGACAGAAATGAAGTCAGCCAACTAGAACTCCCAGCCTTTGTAGCAGGATTGTTTTGAGTATCGCAGTTTGGATCCTTGAGCAAACAGGGCATGCTGGGGTTGCTCGTTCTTAGCCCCGTGCATGCAGCAGTTCTTGGGGCTGCCAGTGACACCACAGCGCCTCCCCAGATACCAGGAGCTGCTCTGTACAGACCTGATGCCACGTTACTCAACAAGCCCCATGTGCCCGGAGTGCCTCGCACGCTGCAGAGGCATTGCTCTGTCCTGAGGTGCGAACGGGCTGAGGGATCCTGAAGCTGCCTCTCTCAGCTCTGTATGTGCTGCCTGGAACATGCCCCTGGACCACCACCCAGGAAATGTTGGACAGAAATATGGGGTCATTGCTTTCTGAATGCACTTGATGGCGCTTAGGTTAGCTCTGTGAGTCCTGCTATGGGTCCTGATACATGTGATTTAAATTTCCAGTGCTAGAGAGAAGGGATGAAAAACCTCCAAGAGGTTTGGGTTGGTTTCCTTCTTTCCTTTTTTCTTCTCCTTTTTTTTTTCCTTTTTTGTTTTTCTTTTGGGGGGGGGGGGTGTTGTGTTTGTTTTCATATGTGCAAGGTTCTTTGTATTCAAGACAAATTCATGTTTTCCCCTTGACTGACAAGCTTTGCACTCTTGTCAAATCCTTCAAGTCTAAGATCGTCCATGTAGAAGTGGGAGGATATGGTGAGTTCTGAATTCCAAAAACAAAACCCTGTAATTCTCCATCTATATTCAAGTGCAATAATTGTAAATGCTTCCAGATACCTAATCTCGGTCTTTGTTCCTGGTAACTGTCTGTTTTCACTTTCAGCCTTTAAAAGAGCCCTAGCCAGAAAATCAGACTCATGTTCAAAACCTAGAAGTCTACACATAGACTTTAGGTTGAGCTGGGGCTGCTCAGACTGGACTTTATGCAAAAATGATCAATTAAGAAGTTTATAACCCAGAAATTCCTGTTTGAAATGTGCACTGTTGGACAGGGGAGGGAAATAAAAGGATTATATAAAAAAATGTCTTTCAGCATGAAGTGTCACGTTTTCTCCATTTGAAAACCCAGAAGCAGCGATTGGCTCTTCTCAAATCCTTTCCTGAGCTCAAGGAGTTGATAGCGTTAAAAGGAAAAAAAAGGAAGGGAAGTGGAATGGCAGTTTAAATTCTCAAACCGGCTTTCCAAAGTTGCTGAAGACCTTGTGTTCCTCCAGGCCTCTGTGGTAGAGGGGCAGCAGGCCACTGTGGCGGTGGGCCGGCAGCAGGCCGGGCAGCAGCACCGGCCGGGGCAGGGCCTGCGCCTCGGAGCGCCAGCTTTCCAAGGGCAGCTTCGGCTGCTGGGCAGGGCTGCTGGGAGAGGCAAGCGGACAGGCCATGGTAAGGGGGCTGCAGCCCACCCAGGTGATGCTGAGACAGGGCAAAGGGGAGCTTCCCCCTGGCTTCCCCCCCCCC